>JAHZNA010004840.1:0-19413 GCA_027743935.1 Sinodicranocentrus sp. ZH6 | reverse complement strand
TGTAAGCCCGAAAAAATCATCTTATTAAACAATTTAGCGTGATTTCCGATTTTTATTTATAACTTATTTACCTCCATCCACGAATGTGAGCACCATACTATTAAACTATAATCTATAATAGAGATAACGAAAGCTGAAAGAAAGATTTTAAAAACACTTTTCGTGAACACTCGTTTTAGCGAATACATCCTGCTTAAAGCAGCATTCATCTTATTTTCAACATGTGAATAATGTGCTTTAAAGTCAAGATACTCCTAACTCCTAAATACTTAAATTAGTCACAACCTCTATTTCCATAACATAGATTTTAAATTTTGGAGGACTACTGGAACAGCAATTTTGATTTGGTGTCATTTTTCTTGTAAAAGTACATCGATTTTGTTTTTGCTCATACTTAACTCATCTCACTCGGCAGCGCTTAATATTCATTGAAGGATTCCAAATTTGATAGGAAACAAACCAGTTTTATCTATCATTTCGTGTACCCCAACTTTCCACAAAGAACACACCTCCCTGCATCGGAGAAAAATGGGTCTGTCCAATTGCCGGAAAATATTCCCAATTCTTGGGATTCGGAACGGATTTAAGATCCCATTTTGGATTTAAAAATTTCTCCACTGAACGCACACTTGTGAATGTGAATGGGTACCAGCTCTGCGTCATGCGTCAGTAAAATCCTTACATATTTTTTGTAGTAGCTATTCGTAGTTTTTACGTCCAAAAACAACAGAGAAATGTCCTTGAATATATCTCTCGGTGTTCATCCTGGAAATCGTGGAGTTGCTTTACGTGTGAGTACTGATTACACCAACACACGAGCCTAAATCAGGGAAAGGTTCACTCATAAGTCGTCCAATTCTCATTTGAGGGGAAACATTGTCAGCGTCTTAAATATTTCCCTTCAAGTTTAGCCATGTCTCGAATGACTGAAATGCTTTAATCCGACATTATACACAATTCAATTCGCCTACCACGACAACTACATATCTCACAGTGAAAAGCATAACTTTTGGTTGCTTCATATTAATCGAAGTCTTCAACGAAACCGGCTAAACCAAAAAGATTAAATTACATAGAGTGGACAGGTCCATACAAATCAAAATTAATTTTAATTTTTGTTATTCCGCCGAATTAAAATGAGATGAAAATACATTGTAAATTTTCGTAGTCAGGGATATTCACGCATAATAGCGACAACCTGTCCTCTCAATGTTTAATGTAACCTCCTTGGGCTAAACAGACCACTCTGTGTCAGTGACAGTGCTTACCTTCAAACGTGTGACCCAACTAGTACCACCAATCAAATTAGACTTCCCAACAACCTCGTGAAACACTGCTTTCCATACGGAACAGATTTCCCTACATTGGAGAGGAGAAACGCAGCCCTGTCTAAATACTTAAATATACTTCCTACAACTCGAGGAACATACAATGGATTGATGATATTCATCTGGAAACAGATTTGTCTCCATTTGTAACACACTTGGGAAGAGGATACAATTTCAATAAGTGTTAAGTATTAGAACAATTTTCATAGATCTCAAGTTCGGAACAAAAACAGAGACATAAATACTTTCACCAGGAAAGGAACCAAATATAATGAATGACTAAACTACAGCTACAGCATTAAAGCTCACAAGCGTCAACGTCAATACTGGGTTGTTTACAAAAGGCATGTAGGATTCATCTATCTATTTCAGCGAAAAGAAAATTGTGTTTCAGAGCTTTTCCGTTCATTTCTTACACACCTCACAAAACACAAAAAAATTATGCATGAATCTGGATGTTCTCCATATTAGTCAGTCTAATGTCTAATTCAAATAGCAAAGAGAAATTCTGTGAAAATTACATTTAGAACCTTATATACACGTATGCAACCGATACGTTTTTAAAACGTGCATAAGAAATTCAACAAATTTGCTTTTCTAAAGATTATTTTCTGCTGGTCAAGTACATTTTTGAAAATTTTACGAGTTACCAATAATCATACAACTGCTAAGAATACATCCGATAACAGCATGGCTTTTATTTCCATTATAGGGGTGGACTCTGCTGAGCTCTGCATAGACAGACATGGAGAGACATTTTGTCATAGCATAAGTAAAGTCGAATTTTAACATAACCTCGTTTCAAAACAGTACGCGCATTAGTTGATACAAATGGCTAAAATTATTAATAACTTTACTTAAATATTTTTCAGGGCTCACATGGTAGGATTGGCGTCAGTGTAGGAATCTAAAATCAAAAGGTTTTCTAACAAAATTCATTCATGCAATGGATTTTTACCAATCTACAGAAATCTTCAGAAATAACTGCTTAATTACTTTGAACAGGTAAAACGCTCTCAGACTTGATTCAATGTCTGTTGACAACATTCTTGGTATATATATACTATACGTAGCATCAATGCATGAATCCTAGCCTTTTTCAATGTAAATTCATCTTCGTTGCGAGTCCGCAAGTTGAATGAAATGATGAATGATGTATAAATAAAATATGTTATACAGATTTAAAACATAAAATCATCGTTAATTGATTTATTTGTTTACTCATGAGTTATAAATACCTTGTTTTAAATTCACGAGTGAGCCTCTCATCCTAAAATGCAGAAAGGTTATTATTATTTCTGAATTTTAAAACATCCTTTTTCTAATACCGTTCGCATTTTTCCTTCCCACGGCATGCTCAAGTACTCACTAGTAACTAGTAACAAAGGGGGTTATCAAGGTATTCTTCTGCGGAAAACCGTTCATACTCATGCACACCATGCTTCCTTCAATGCACTCGAGTATATACCTTCTCCACTTTCGAAATCAGCCCTGTTCAATTCATTAGAATCAATATCGCTCTTTTAATTTTTACCTAGATTTGCACACTTTGCTTTAAAAACAAGCTATAATTTATTTTGAAATAAATTCTAGAATAACTTTCTAGAGCGATTTTTTTCCTTCAAAAAATAATTCTTCCCCCGTTGAACGCATCACTGGGCTCATGCATCGCTGCTTTTGAACTCGTTTACTTAACCCACGTCTATTTTGCCTTAATGTTTACATCATTTTTAAAGTTGAGCTCGTACCTAAAAAATGTACTTAAAAATATAGATTCACTTTTCCTCTCATGTGGAAAACTGGATTAGAGCTAGACTCCACTTTTACGCCTTGTAATAACTGAATGATCAATTAGGTAACCTTTTTCGCATGCTGACACGATTTACACACGGCTACAGGGTGGAATCCTAATGAAGAACGGGGTAATTATTACCTCATTTTTTCTCAACATTTAAATTCGCATTTCAAATCTTATTTTCAAACTAGCAAATAGCCAGCTATAAAGGGCTGCTCTAGGCGGAGGTTTAGTTTCACAAAGTATTTACACTTCAAGTGGTGACCATCTCTTTAGAAAACCTCCTCAGGTAAAAAGGGAATTTTGAAAATGTTATTTTCTTATACTAATGTTTGCTGCCTTGGCAGTAGTTCTTCAAAAAGTGAATCCTCAGGGTTGAAAAAAAGTTTGTGTCAACTGAAAAAGTTTTTATTCAAGTTTCTAAACTAAGTTGTTTTTATTTATTTTTGGCTGAACAACAGGTGAAAGAAAATCCCCTTTTTGGGTAAAACCACACTGACAAAATGATGAAGCTCTGCTTAGCTCTCCCCATTGCTGTCATCCTCCTTGCTGGAGTGAAGGCTGAGGGAACTGAAGAAGTTGCTCGGGATGGCTACTCCCAGCAATACCACTACAATTCTTATCCTGCCCATCATGAGCATGCTTACAATGGTCTCTCTTTTGACTTAAGCACTGGGCTTTTCCTCATCCTTGGAGCTATCATTGTGCTCATTACCTTATGTGCTAGTAAGTGACATTCAGGCAACCATTTTATTGAAAGTGTTTACCTTTGGTGTAATATGTGGCGTCAAAATCACTTTCCTATTTTTGTTTTAGTTCTTGGCCCACTCGGAAAGGGAGATTATGGATGGAGTGGAACTCAATATGCTTCCTACAGGAACATGAACGTCGCCGGACTTTCAGAAAAGGTTCTTAACGGAATTGAAAAGCTATATGAGCAGTACAACAAGGCTCAATAGACTCATGTGAGGGATACCTTTAGATAGGTGGAATTGCAGACTATTTCTAAGAAAAAATAGTATTTCCAAAAATCTTTACGAGATTTTTTGCCGTTTGAAATTATTTTCAGATTGCCAAGCTAAATTGGATATTACGCCAGAAAAATAATTGGAACAAGTATTTATTCCAGTACAATCTGTTCAACTATGATGATTAATTATCCTTATTAATTTATTTTCTCCTATCCATCCCTCCCTTGGGGAAAGGGGGGATGTTGGACTATATTTTTCCCTCTTCTTCCCTCTCGCCTTTCGTAACCAGGGACCCCCGATAATACTTGCCATAAACTGTAAAAAAAAGTTCTTCGGACAAATCCACTTCGACGCCAGAATGCCAACTGACGGACTTTGCCAAGGATTGCCAAATCTTATTTTGTTGTTACTGTTTTCGGGACAAAACTCCTTTTTATATGTGTACTCCTTCTCGACATTGTATTCTTTTGAGCTTTATGACATTTCCAAGGTGGAGGATATAGGGACAAAGGGACAAATATTTATCTATTATTTTTGGAGACAGACAGACATCCAGACTGACCACTGAAAATGGATCCTTTTTGTATAAAAAGGGATCTACGTTCATCCGACATTATTTTAGGAAGTTATTTATCAACTGAAAATAATAAAGACGGAAAATACTCATTTCTATATTTAAAAAAAACTTCATCATATCTTATCTTATTCATGTTATGCATCTCAGTTTGCTCTAGAATATACCAAGAATAATTTAAAATATTTAACTCGTGAGAAAATACTCGTTCATTCTTGAGAAGCTGGAGAGAAAAACAAGCTTATATGCATATAGACAACTATTTTCTTCTTCTCTGGATAAGCTGTATCATGAGTAAGAAGGAATATTTTGTAACAAGAGTTGAATGCACTGAAAAAAGATTGGGTTTTATCTGGTCTTTGACGAAAAGCAGGAAAGAGAAGAAAAAATCATAGAGAAAAAAATTGTTGCTTCTATATATACATTAATAACTCATGAGTTTCTCAAAGTATTGAAGATGGTTGTGGAAAAATGGCAAAAAGGAAGATTTGTTTACAGTGGGATGTAAATAGAGACTTTATTTTATACTTTGTCTTTGAACTTTGTTCAAACAAAGCATGGAGGAGCATGGGTGAGTGCATATATATTTCATAAATCTGGTTCATTTCCTACATAGTCTCGTGAATATCAAGTGTAGTAGGAGTTTTAATGGGAGCTTCACATGCTGTCAGGTTTTTCTAGTCACCAGAGAGAAAAAAATCTGGTTAAATTAGGAAAAATGGTAGAAATGGAGAAAAAGAGTCTGAACTGAAGGCAAGTAAATAAGCTGAGCATGGTGTTTGCCCTTGGATCATTATCTTCTTTTTTTTCCAAGGGAGCATCCATATATGACGAGAATGATGAAACATGGATTTGTGTTAAGAGAGATCAAAAGTGTGAAAGGATAACCAAAATGCATGCAAGGTGGGTGGTGGGGTAGATGTGGAAAGGAAGTAATACATTTTATTAATGAGTCCAAAAAGCTGTAAAACCAGTTCCGCTCTAGGTATTCTCACTCATGTATATTTGTGAGGTTGGGTAACATCTCGTGAATATAATGCGCTGTTATCTCTTCGCTGCATATCATGCTATTTTCCTTGGATTTTGGCCTGGGGACAAAAAAATATCTTGAAGTGGAGAGGATACACATGATTTATTTTATTGTAGGTATTCACTCTGGAAGGAGGTGGGAATAAAATATGGGTGCGTGGTTTTTGGAGGATTTTCTTTAGTGAAAAACCAGCTGATATTTTGTGATACTTGGAGGAAAAATGTGGAGGATTTTTTGGAGACGTGGAAAATAACGGGCTTGGCTTTGGCTATCGATAAGTTTTGAAGATATTGAGGCGCCAATATGGAAGAGGAAGATGTGCCAGGAGGAAGCCAGGATGCGTTTGATGAGGCAATTCGAATTGCATACGAGACAAATACTTTGGGAGCTTGTGACCTCACGGTGAAACTGAATGGAGCTGGAGGAACGGAGGTGGGGTTGCATAAAAACGTTTTCGTCCTGGCATCTCCTGTCTTTGAGAAAATGGTGGAGGCAGAGGGGACTGATGTGGTTTATTTAACTATGCCACCGGAAGTGTTTCAAATTGTGAGACATGTAAGGACGTTATAAATATTATGAAAAAAAGGATTTCCGGTGGGTGTGGTGGGATACTTAAATGTTCGTGGTTTTAATTTTTCCAGTATGTCTACACCAGACAACTTCTTGAGAAATTGGAGGACATGGAATTAGAAGCAGCTATAGATCTACTCAAGGTCACTGTAAACTACGACATTAGAGACTTGCTTACTCTGGTAGTGAATCTTATCAAAGGGACTTTGCGACTGGAGAACGTTATCAAAGTTTGGAAACTTGCTACAGAGTTGGAGGTAGAGCAGTTGGAGGAATTTACTTTGCAAACCATTTGCCAGTAAGGGAATATGGACATTAGGAAATAAAATAAAATAATGTAAATATTGTTTAGAGTGTTTGAAAACTTTTTTTTGGAAAATTGTAGACATCCCTTAGAACTTTTCAAAACAACTGGATTTTGCAATTTGGATTCAAAACATGTTTCGAGAATATTCTCTAATGATGATCTCGCCTGTTCAGAGATGGACGTTTTGGAGGCAGCAATGAGGTAACTTAATTTTGAATTAGGTATATGGAAAATGTACCGATTTCACAAGGTGGGCCATTATCAAGTCAAACTACTCCAGAGACGCTATCCGCCACTATTTCAAGTGTGTTCTTTCCTGTGTTCGGTTTCGCTTTGTGACACCCTCTCAACTAGCCGTGTTCTTGTTAGACGTGCCCAGCAATATCCTTGATGACACTTATTTTCTCAAAGTGTTTCAATATATTTCCCTCCCTGAAGATCTCCGTGAAGGGCTTTCTCTCCAATTTGAATCAAAACCTAGAAACTATGATAAGCAACGAGAATCTGAAGTAGAAGAAGGAAATGAAGATATGCTTGTGGAGGAAACAAACGCCATAGAATCTGTTGATGACGCTACTAGAGCTTCTTTCCAATCCAGTTCTAGTGAAATGGAGGCGACACAGCCTCAACCTGAGAAAAACCCAGATAATTTAGAAGTTCCAATGGAGACAGTTGATGGAACTTCGGGCGACGATGAAGATCTCTTTTTCCGCGATATTACGGTCGAATCCAGAACTTTTTCTTCTTATGAAAATCTCCTTCACAGAGTATGTCATAGGGACAAAGATCCACGTTCTATTAAAAGCTATCAAATCTTGGACGCCACTCTTGAACACAATTATCGTCCTGTGGACGTTCGAAGTTTGAAATCTATTGTGCTCGATGCTACCTGCAAATTCCTCTCAGCTGAAGATTTAACCCCGTTTATCAACTTTGTGAGGTATTTCGATCCCATGCGGTATCTCGTCTTTAACTCCTCTGCTGAGGAAGGAAGGCATCTTAACATGGAAGATGTTTGGTCGTTGGAGCAAAACATCCTTTTGAAGTTTAACGGGGTCACGTTTCTCAAAATCAACCCAAGTTCGAGAGAAGTTGTCTTTAATTATGTTCGCGATGCCATGCGCCTCCTTTCAGATGACAGTATTCATCTTCGAAAGTTATCCATGTCAAATTGTGAACTGGATTTAAAAAGCTTAGCCTCCCGTGGGGGTGAAATGGAATCTTTACATTTGTACCGAGTTTGGGGCGCTTATTCCATTTGTGAAATTCTCAAAGCGTTCCCAAATCTAAAAGAATTTGCCTGCTGGAAATTCATTCCTGGAGGAGAAGGATGGTCTCATTCTGAAAGTTTCGTAGCTCCGCCAAGTCTCACCTTTTCAAGTAAATCATTTCCCAAGGATACAATGAAAAAATTGGTGCTCAACTCAACAGAAATAAAAGTAGAGGATAAGCATCTTCCCTCAACAATCATTTCCGAGCTTAGGCTAGAAGCTTGTACTTGTTCGAAATTAGATCATCTTTGTACCATATTCCCTCGAATATTCCCAAACTTGGAAAGGCTCATGATATCCGAGTGGACTGATGGGAATTTGGCTGTTGCAAAATTAATCAATTCTGTGAAAAAACGAATCTCAACCCTTCATTGGATACGGATCTTTGGACTTAAATGGAGTTTATTAGGGACAAAGGAGGAACGAGAGTTGAACAAGTTTCTGGAGGAGCTTGGACTACCGACAAAATGTACAAACTTTCTTTTGGAAAAGACTGACAATGAAAATTCTTCTTGGAAAGGGACAAGTTATGAAGGGAGGGATACAGAGTCACCAAACATTGATGGCGGTTTTTGGGCAATGATGGATGAGCAGGAGTATTTGTGGTATAACCTGTACGAGTTTTATGATGATGTGGAAAAATACCAAGATTATTTTATAAACAGGGATGACTTCCCAGCTACTATGTTTTGGTGTTAAACTAGGCTGTAATAACGTCTAAAAGTTGAAGAATGTACTGCTCAATTATATTTTAGTTAAACTTTCACAATAAATTTTAATACCGAGTGACAATTAAATACTCATACCTCCACATTTTCCACATTATTTATATTTCTACTGATCTGAACAGTTTTAATCCTTACTGTTAGCTTTTTTATAATTTCTGACTGTAGGATATTAGAGGAAAACAATGTTATTTAAAGATTATAGCAAATTTTGCATAATGTCTCCATCTGAAAGGAAACTGTTGCAAGTAATAGCCCAACTGGTATGATAGTAAATGCCACAACGATATTTCCATTCATGTCCCCCGCTTGTGGTTGAGCCGTTGAGCGGCAGGTTTGCCGTTATCCAACGTGAAAATGGAGTGATACCAGAACTTTCTAAATGCCATGGGCACTTTCAAATTTAGGAAAAGGCTTTCAGGTGGGAATGCATAGAGCAAGTCTTCATCTACGCCACCTGGGTTCCAATCTGGAGGTAGAAGATAGAAGTGCGCTTTACACCTCCAAGGTTCTATTTTTGATGTCATATCCAGAAACGGGTTATCCCCAAAGTATTCCTCCTCGAGAATGAGGACGTGACATGTTGTCAGTTTTCCGTTTGGCAATGGGATTTTCTCAAATGGGAGAACTCTGGAGTGTTCCCAACGTTTAAAGTATTGAAGCTCCTTTTTCCGTTTGAATTTATTTTTGACTCTGACAACGTCATATCTGGTGAGGAGAAGTTAAATTAACTTTATTAGAATGTTAATGCAGTTTCAGGCATACAAATATGCTTGTTCTCCCAACCATAACACTGACAAATCTACCATTTTTCAGATAACACAAGATTGAATTAACAATAAAATAGGTAGGTAAAATAAGTGGTTCTGAAGTTTGAAAGTCGAATCCGTTGTAATTGATCATGTGAATGAAGCAGCTTTCGAATATGGTCAAGTAGTTGTTTAGGTTGGAAATATACTCTGAATGGATGGGGGATACATGAGGAAATTGCAGTTGCAAGGTGCTATTGTCTTTGTTGACTTTTCTATAGTGTGAATACTTTTTGCTGGCTTCTTCTTCTATAACAAGTGATCCAATTATTATAGATTGGAGAAAGGAAAAGGAAATGATTAAGAATAGTAGCTGACTGATTTCAAAATTCAGACAACTGGCCAAATGTAAATAAGTAGATCAGAGAATAGGGAAGATGTGATTAGTCCTGGAATAAGTTAATTAATTCAATTAACATAACTGAGATTTTTATTATCCCTATTTTTCCAGCACTACTAAGAAGGGGAATTATTAAATTAAATGTCCCGTTTTTTGTGATAGACTGGCATGGTAAACGTGTGCAAATATTACAGTAGAAGAATATGGCACACGCCATTAATTAGATAAGAAGTTTTGGCTTGTTTAGTCAAAGTCATAAGTATACCTATACATCATTGATCGGTTATTAAAGATTTGTTATTTTGCTCTTAATATTTGTGTATTTAAAATCCAACATCAACCTATTTGAAAGAATTTTAATAAAATTTAATTGTAATCCCATTAATTCTAATTACCACTTAGCATATCAACATTAACTACGAAGACAGTTTTGGAATAGGTACAGTAACAATAATAAAGAATAGATAGTCACAAAATCGATTTTACCTCCATGATAATACCTTAAAGTTTGTTGAATTGCTGTATCATAATTACCTAAAATATGTATGATGAGTAAATTCTAACAATATAGTCGATAAACTCATAGTAAACATTGCTAAGTAAGAACTTTTTACATTCCACACATTCACTCATTTTCTTCCTCACGTCGTTCCCCCGCATTATCGTTATTTCGAGGAATACATTTACACCCCAATCGAAAATAAAATTTAAATGACCCACAAATGTAAATGATGCATTTTTTAATTCCCTTCCAAACTTTGGCACTCACCTCAACAAGAAATGAAATTGTTGCTAGTAATAGCCCAATTGGAATGATTGTAAACACGACAACGATATTTCCATAAATATCTGCTGCTTTCGGTTGAATTCTCCCTTGCCCATCAAATCGTCCCCTGAGCTTGATCAAAAATCTCGTGACAAACTTATCCCACCACTGCCCTATTCCAGAATTAGTAAACCCTTTCATGTTTTGAATAACTTTGTGAGGTATCCAATGAAGAAATCGAATGCCATGTTGGTAACCTAGGAGGCTTGTCTTACTCAAAAATACATTATTATTTCCTTCATTTTTAAGCTGGTAGTATAACTGTTTGGCGTCAATATCCGGTAAAAGGAAAGCATTCTTTTTGCATTCCTTTACAACATGATAAGGTGTAATCGATGACTTTACTTCGTTTACCATTTTCGCCCAATGAGGATGCAACTTTGTATGATTCATCAAATATTTTGCCTGCTTTGATAGCGCATCCGTAGTAAGTTTAGAACTCTGAGAATGTCCATATCCAATATAGCTAATTTCTGTTTCAGCATAGAACAAGAGCTCGCTTACGAACAATGCGTCTACGTCATGTTTATATTCGCTTACGTTTTTCCTTTGTGCTTGACTCGTAAGCATACTACGTAGCTTAAAAAAATAATTTACTAACATATCCACGGCTTTATTATCCTGTAAGAATGATCGTCTTGGAGAAAACGTATTGCTGTATAGAGCTCTCGTGTAGATATTAAAAGATCCACTGACCAACTTGTGGAACTCATCGTATGAAACCAGTTTTCTTGGTAGGGTGAGCTCTGTGATATTCTCGTTTTTATAGCCAGTGCTCATTACCACAGCCACTAAAAGATAAAGCACGATGGGAATTTTCAAATGGCGATTTCTCCACAAGGCTTGATGAACTGGATCTCCTTGCTCAACCAGTGCTTTGTAAAATACAAAGAAGTTTGGAATGATGTAAGAATGCGTTGTATCTTTGAATGAGATTGTCGTTCCACGTGAAGCATTTCTTGTGATGATAGATGAAAAGACAGTGAGGGTAAAGATGGACATGATAATTCCTATCCAAACCGGAATTTCAAAAATACTCACAAGATATTTAAATCCGAACCCACTGATTTGTCGCGTGCCACAGCTAACGAAGAGCAAGTGGCTCAAATGCATGTACGCTTCAGAATGCTCGATTGGCCCAGTAGGATTTATAGTTACAAGTGGAAAGAAAGTACGCCCAGAGTTGCACTGACACCCGGGGGTTACAATCCGTCCGCTGGTTTTCCCATCACAAGAGAGAAATTCGTAACCAAGTCCAATAAAAGATGCGTTTGATGTAAGGTACTGCAGAAACACGAGTTCTATTTTGTATCTGAGATTTTCGAGGGAGTCGGTTGATTTGAGCAGAGAATGAAACATTGTGTGCGACATGGAGGTTGAAGGGAGTAGCCATTTTTTGTAATATAAATCGTAAAAATCCGCCCATCCTCCATTTCCATACAAGCTGAGTACCATGTTGTTAGTGTTTTGGTTCAAAATCAAAATCTTATTATCCAGCTCTTGCAAATTTTTTGGGATTCCAATCAAAGATGGCCAAAACGGACATCTGTTTTCGCATAACCGACATAGGAGATAGACTTCTTTTAGAAAAATCCCATTCAAGGATCTTAAAGTTGGAATAACAAGAAGCTCTTTGTTGGATGTAACGTAGAATTCGGAAAATCCAGAAAAATCTAGTACTTTGTTTACCGTTGTAGTCCAAGCTGGAATCATGTTTTTATCCTGATTATTCCCTAGAACCATGATGTCAAAGCGACTTCGTGAATTCAGGATGTATATCGGATGCTCTGATTTACCGGGATTGGTAGAGTGAATTGAATAATAC
The DNA here is from genome assembly GCA_027743935.1 of Sinodicranocentrus sp. ZH6. Classification (NCBI taxonomy): domain Eukaryota; kingdom Metazoa; phylum Arthropoda; class Collembola; order Entomobryomorpha; family Entomobryidae; genus Sinodicranocentrus; species Sinodicranocentrus sp. ZH6. The sequence goes on along the minus strand of JAHZNA010004840.1, from coordinate 7,042 downwards.
CAAAACTTTCTAAATGCCATTGGCACTCTCAATTCCATTTCAGGTGAAAATGAGTAGAGCAAGTTTTCATCTACGCCACCCGGGTTCCAATCTGGAGGCAGAAGATAGAAGTGAGCTTCACACCTCCAAGGTTTCATGTTTGAAGTCATATCCAGAAACGGAATATCCCCAAAGCATTCCTCCTCGAGAATGAGGACTTGACATGTTGTCAAATTTTCGTTTGGCAGTGGAATTTTCTCAAATGGGAGGAGTCTGAAGTGTTCCCAACGTTTAAAGTATTGTAGTCTATTTTCCCTTTTGAATTTATTTTTGACTCTGACAACATCATATCTTGTAAGGAGGAGAGGTTCCGAATTTCGAAAGTCGAATCCGTTGTAATTGATCATGTGAATGAAGCAGCTTTTGAATATGGTAAGGTAGTTGTTTAGGTTTGAAATATACTCTGAATGGATGGGGGATCCATGAGGAAATTGCAGTTGTAAGGTGTTTTTGTCTTTGTTGACTTTTCTATAGTGTGAATATTTTCTGCTGATTTCCTCTCCTCTAACAAACATTCCTGCATAAATAGAATTTAGCACGATGTACAATGTAATCGCAAATGTTTTAAGGTTCTGAATTTTCAAAGCCATTTTGATTCTGAATTTTAAGAAGAGAAAAACTGTTTTAATGGTTGGCTGGAAAGAACTCAAATGACAACGGAATATACCGCTCTGGATGAAGGTACATAACTTTGGATAGTCTCATAAACTAATTGATGGATTTTATTTTGGTGTGACCTCCAAGTAACGAACGAACACGAGGTGAAAGGGCTATCAATCACGTTTTTTAATTCGGACGATGCGATAGTATGTGTATTCTTGCTCGCTGGCTCACCTGTAAAAAAATGTTTGTTTTCTCCTTATTAGGTATATCAACTGTCAAGATATCCAGCCTTTTTCAAATTGTTTTTTGCAAACAGTTTAATCATTTTACCACTATTTGTCGATTCTTAACTACGAAAAGGGGATGTTTCTTGTCGATATAAAAATAATATTCTTGAAAGCCTATTAGTTGATTAATTAGACTCTAAAGTAGGCAGAATTTTATCCTGGTTACTGATTAAAAATGCTTGAAAGTTTTTCACTGAGGGGCTAAGCTGAATATCATTTAAGTATTTGTGGTAAATAGTTGTCAACTTGTGTTTCTATTCATTATGTTTTTCTTGTTTCTTCTTTGATTCGAAGCGATAACAATATTGGAGAAATGAAATCGCACTTGTTAAAATGTATAGCGTTTTACCAACTGGTATGTAGAAAGATGGAATGGGGACCCCCAATGGACAGTAAAAATATTTGTAGTTGTATCTTAATTTCACCTACAGAAGGTTCAAATTATTAGTTTGTTTCAACTTAGGAAATATGAACTTTTCTTTCCACACAAATGGTAATTTCGAACAAGATGGAAGTAAATTATCAACATTTTGAGAATCAAGATTTTAATCTTTAAATGCCATCCATAATCCATACTCAAATTTAAATCAACCACACCTTATTCATTTTATTTTGGATGCTCAAATAAAAAAGCCAAATTAAATACTTGTGTTTGGATGTTTTATTGTATCTAGTTATATTTCAAAAGTATTTTATTTCATGTGTCTTATAAAGCGCAGTCGGTATTTCCTTTCTGGTTTGACGATCAAATGAGGAACGTATTTTATATCTTCGAGCTGGTCCTCTGTAGACACTTCAAAGTTAAGTTTTTAAAATTCAAGGGTTGGTTGTGCAGAAATCGGAGAATTTAAAATGTTCGGGAATTACGTTTGATCGAACGATGAATTGGAAAGCGCTTATGACAAATGTTGCAAAAGCTTGTTTTATCAGAATTAGGAGTTTGTATATGATCAGGAAACTGTACACACAAAGTCAGCTTAAACAAGTATGTCAATCATTTTTATACTCTATGGTTAATTATATGGTGATAATCTATGGAACGGCAAATGATACTAGTAGTATGATAGACTATACGGTTTCGAGCTTATATAGCGGAAGTAGTTATCTCTATATAACTGAGCAAATATTTCTATATAGTAGAGCAAAAGTGCAGGTAGTTGGGAGATAAGGGAGACAGATAAGGGAGATCCGGAAATGAGATATGGTGATGCGGACGGGTGGACGTGACTCATAGGCACGGCTGCACGCGACAGCCTCCCACCCCTTGTCGACAGGAAATCATTTTATTTCATGAAAACTCATGAAAGCCTTTTAAAACGGACAATTCATTCTAAAAGTGTCCAGTAGAGCTTAACTGAGCATGCAATAAACATGGATAGCTTTTTCGTGCATCTGTCTTCCATGGCTCGGAGGACCATTCTGAAAGCAACAGCAGAACTAATTATAGAAACCGGCTGGCGATTCCCATGAATATTGAAACGACAAATTACGAAGTGGCTTTAGCCGAGCAAATGTAACAGAGTTGATAGCAGAGCTTAACAGGGTAATTAACCCGCTGGATGTAACGTACACACGCACAGAAGGCGTACTTATCATTCAACAGAATGCCCCTCACATCATAGCAGATCCGATCATCAAATATCCCCAAAGATTAAAACCAGCTTTCAGATAGGCAAGAAAGACGAGGCTTACCCAGTAGACGATACATATCAGCACATTTGCCAGCTGCTCAAAAATGAGAATATTAAAATTAAAGCAGGCGAAGTCCTGCTAACAGTCAAATTTTTCAAGGGTGAAATACCCATTTCAGCCCAGAGCTGGAAAGTGGAATAACTACCCGTTACGGCAGGCTTCTTAGCCGTAGCAGGTTCAGATCTTACGACAGCGGAAGAAATTGCAGCAGTAATTTCGAAAAAGCATCCTAGCGTAAAGGTTGAGAGTATTAATAATAAAGGTTGAGATTATTAATAATAAGCGGCAAGATTAAAGATAAAACCAGTGACTTTAGACTACAGGGTTGAAATAAATGACCAAATCTTAGCTATTCTGGGATTAAATGTTTAAAGAGTTTTTAGGACTGACGTTGAAGATATTATCGATATTTAGCAGAAAGTGTATGTTCACACAGACATTATAGAAAATCAGCGCGTCGGAGATCAAATGGCACCCTTATTGCGAATTACTGAATATACAGGAGTTAACAGTGAGCTTGTGGCTAAAGACTTTAATCACCAGCACTACATGAAGGTTAGCAAGGATACAATTGACAGTATAAGAGTATATTTAAAGACAGAAATTGGTGAAAAACTACCATTAGCTTCTGGAGTCAGCAGCTGTACACTTCATTTTCGAGAGAGATCGTTTTAAACCATGGACGTTCAAGAATTTGTGCGACTTTATAATCCTCAAGTGGGGAGAGGGTTAGATGATGGCTTACTTTATTACAAGTCATCATATCTACGACAACTCGGTGCAGGTCTTGGTTCCATTTTTGGGACCATTGCCAGAGGGTTAATTCCATTTGCACGTAATATCCTCTGGCCGGCAGCTCAAAAGTATGTAATTCCGCATGCTGCCAGTGCTGCAAGGCAATTAGCAGGTGATGTACTTACAGGAGAAAATTTGAAGCAGTGGTTTAAAAATCGTGCACAAGGTGCTTTAAAAGGAATAGGCCAGGAGATTTCAAATCAGTCTGGCTCTGGACGCCACCGCAAACGTAAGCGTAAAACTGTGAAACGTACTCACAAAAAGAACCGTACCAAGAAAAGAAAAACACGTCATTTGACCCTGTTTTAAAATGGCACCTCGAGTAAAGCGTATGGACTTTGTCCGCTCAGAGACGGATCTGTTCTCAGAGCCAGGCTATGACATCTCAGTCGTCTCGAGCACCAACGCTGAATATAACACAAATAGTAAAATTATTCAAACAGCCCCAATGACATTTTTCATACGAGGTAATGATACTCACAAGTAAGAGTATGTTCATGTCACATCGGAAAACACTATTGAATAGTCAAGTCCGATAGTTTTTCATCTTCTTTCCAATGATGCTATTTCTTTCCCCGAACGCTCAAGCGTTTAATTTATACGCTTAGTTTACTTCAGCGATTTTCACAATTTTGGCGGTATACATTCACTGTTGTGGTTGAAAGCTATACACAATTTACTGGCATGTCATCGTAATAATGTGTGTGTAATGTAAAAACATGCAAAATTCAAACTGTATAGCCTTGTTTATTACGTAGATTAAATTCTTTCATCTAGTATTGATTTGGGCACGTTTGTCTGTCTGTCCGTCTGCCCGTCCGTCAACACAATTCTGACGATATGCGATTACCGATTCATACCAAATTTAGTATATGGGTACATTGGATCAAGGCCTATGCAGGAATATATTTTGGGCCAAATCGGCCGTCCCCCGGGGGGTTGCGGGAGGGGAATTTTTATCTTATGACATAAAATGTTCAAATTAGGCATAATCATTACTTACGTCATGAGTTTCGTCATGTAAATTTTCAGCTTCATTGGTGAATCCCCGGGGGGTCAGGGGGGAAGAACGTTAGAAAATAGTTCGTTTCTTCTTGGTCACATACGTCGACGAATTTCTCCAAAAGTTAGTATATTGGTATATTGGGTCAAGAGCTATCATAGGGGGAATTTTAAGCCCCCGAGGGATAGATAGATTTTTAAATATCATATTTGTATATCCCAATAAATTTTAGCCGCGTATAGTTAGTTGCCTTACGGCTGGTTTATATTAGAATATGTACATCTACGTATTCAAAATTCAAAACTTTATAGCATTGTTTATTTTGATTAATGCTTACATACATTTCCTTTCATGCATGCTTGGAAGTCCTGAAGGAATTGTTCGGCCAAAATTGTGACAAATCGCTGGAGTAAACTAAGCGTATCAATTAAACGCTTGAGCGTTCGGGGAAAAAATAGCATTATTGGAAAGAAGATGAAAAGTTCTATCGGACTGGACTATTCAATCGTGTTTTCCGATGTGACATGAACCTACTCTTACTTGTCAGTATCTCGACCTTTCCAAAACAAAGTTGAAGATAAGATTTAAAATTGTATCAGAAACGGGTGCAGACTTGGCTCTGCAAGCTGACAAGACCAAACTAAACTATGCCCCTGTAAACTACCTAATGGCTTCAGCGCTTGACAGAATAAGCGTACATCTAGGTTCCACTTAAATCTCCCCCAAAACAGTCTTTACCCATACCAAGGAATATTTTAAACCCTACTTAACTATGGAAGTGACTGGCGTAAAAGTCAAGGTGAAGCATCTGGATACTATAGAGTGAAGAATGAAAATGTTCAGACCGATGAAGGATGGATCAGTCGCAAAACATTATGCGATGGAAGCAAAGATTTTGAGATGGTCTCTAGACCGCACGGCGAAATCTTCAATTCAACGCGATACCTTGTACCAGGAGTTGATGTGAAAATCGCACTTCATAGATCATCAAACAGTTTTGCTCTAGAGTGCTACGGTACAGATCAAAAAGATTTCCGACTAAGAATCTTGGAAGCTTCCATGCTAGTAAGAAAAGTAAATCTCTTACCATCGATACATGCCGCACATTTGCTAACTTGTAAAAACAACCCAGCAGTTTACCCCGGAAAGCAAGTTATAATGAAAAGCTACAGCATTCCGACCGGGCAATATCAAGACACGAATGAGTCTCTCATAACAGGTCTGATACCAGACCTTATTTTCCTGGGAATTGTGGCTCCAGAAAATGCACAAGGCACCTATGGGACAAATCCCTTTGCATTTGAAGATCACGACTTATCACAGATTGTGTTAAACGTGAACAGCGAGCATTCTAGTCAGCACATTATCAACGTAGATAAAAAAGGCAGCAGAATGCTTGAAGGCTTTACTTCACTATTTGATGCAATGGGAGTAACAAATTGCGATGCTGGACTAGACATCCGTTTGACAGAATACCTTGCTGGAAAAACAATTTTCGGATTTGACCTCGTGGATGTGTCAGATGGATATGGCATCCCAAAGCATGGGAGTGTTAGCATTCATTTAAAGTTTAACGCTGCTTTAACATCTTCAGTGACCGTTGAAGCATACACAGAATACCCCAGTACAATGTACATTTCACATGACAAGCAGGTGTACTTTAAAAACTACTCATCTGATTATTAAAAATGGATACAAAGGAGATACTATCTTGGTTTAAAAAACTTTCGTGGTGCAGACCATCTGCTCAGTATCATGTTCTACCACTGGACTTTCTGGATCGCGTGCAACTACGCACGTTTCCATTTTATTATGCAGTAAACTTGGATATTTCTTCAAAGCCCGGATCCCACTGGATCGGAATGTATATAGGAAGAAGAGGAGGAGAATTAGAGTTTGTTGACTCTTATGGACAAAGCATATTATCATTTGCCCCTCAACTTGTAAATTTTGCTGTCAAGCACAAACTTCGTATCGTAGAGAAGCATCGCATGCTGCAGTCTCAGACTAGCCAAGTGTGCGGACATTATGTTGTAGCGTTCATGTACCATAGACTAAGAGGAGGTGCACCACCTGCCCTTTATTCTAAATTTAGTAATAACTTGGATAATAATGATTACCTTGTAAGAAGATGTGTTGAAAAGTTGAATTCTATTAAAAGATCTCAAATAAAATGTACATATAAATGAAATCAATGTAAAGAATCCCAACTCGGACATGTATAATCTGATTCATACTCTTTAATATTGGGGTTTTCTGTTCGAGTTTTCAAATGTTTGATTGGTCTGTGGGGAAATTTTACCCCAGTTGTGGCTTTCATACCTTTTGGGGTTTTCTTAATAGTTAGCAATGCTTTTGAAATTCCGGTCGCTGTTGATCTAGTTGTCATTCTGGAAACCGTGTTTGGTATTTTGCTCCTCGCTTGCCTAGCTGCTCTAGGTGGTCTAGCATTCGAAGCAAGTGAAGGAGGTTTAGGCAGGGCATAGCTTTTCAGAACTGATTTTAATATTAAAGATGCCGGAATACTATGTGCCGGCACAGCTTCCAATACTTGTGCAACTCCTGGCTGATACCCCAGCCTGCTATCTTGTAACCCGCGTATCATCATTGGAAAATGCGATCC
>JAHZNA010004839.1:0-26896 GCA_027743935.1 Sinodicranocentrus sp. ZH6 | reverse complement strand
TTTTTTACTGACTGGGTGGATATATATATTAGATACAATGTACGAGACGCTCGTCTACTAGACCACGCTCGAGCTGAATGGTGATAGTCGTGTGTCGGTCGTGTCGTGTGAAAACCTGAGGTAAAGAACTTCAACTTGTGCTGTTGCGCTGCCAAAGCGACAAGTGAGAGGTCTATGGGTATTTGCTTGAGTAGAATGCATAAGTTATTAATTTGTTTTGCATGATTTCGAATTTCCCATTAGGCCATATAAGTTGCGTATTTGCATAGTATGTTCTAGAATGTAACATTTTGAATTTTCCTCCTCGAAAAATCCGTCAGTCATTCATCATCATCCCATTTTTTCTGTTGAAGATTTTCATTTCAGTATTCATGCCTGCGCTTCATTAAGGATTCATTGTCACGATTTAAAGTTTTCTTAACTTGTTCATCTTTTTATTGTGAATCTATTACTGATCATTTAATTGTATTAAACTTTGAAAGAAGCTAATCAAAGGTGTGATTGACGAATTTCTGCAACTTGCTGCGTAATTGTGGTACGTAGTAAATTAATAAATATATTATTTCCGAATTTTGTCATTTGCATTGTAATTTCAACCTGCAACCAAGGGCTTTTTTGATTTTTTAACAGTTTATTCCTGGGTTGGTGTTCGAGACGATGGCTCCTGTTGCTGAATTAGTGGTGTCGTCTAGTGACGGACCAAATTATAATGTTGCTTGTATTGCTTTGGATTTGACTGGCCGGAAGTTGATCGACGAGATTGTCTGCATTGGGGGATATTATCACGCTGACCATGGATTTTCTCAGCATGTTATGCCGCATCGGGACGTTAGTCAAAGTTCTTCTCGTACATTTGGAATCAAAATCTTTACAAACTTCGGGTAACTCCTATGTCTAACATATTATGATAACACGCAGCGCATTTCTTTCTTACAATACAGTCTACCGAGTCAACAGTAAATGCTTAAAACTTTTGTGGTGGTGATTAATTTCACAGGCGGTTCCGAGTTCTGAAGGACATCAAAACCATGAAAACTTTGAAAACCAAATCAGAGTACTCCACATTGACTGACTTTTTGGATTGGCTGAGGGAAGCAAAGGGAACATCTGATGGCTTACTTTTGGCATTTCATGACAATAAAAACCAGACCGTTACTCCATTCTTAATGGAAGCGTTGGAGAGGTACAAGATGACGGATGACTTCTTTAAGGTTGTGAAGGGGTTTCTATGCTGCCAAGACGTAGCCGAAGATCACCCCGAAGCAAAGACTAAAACTGTTACTCTGAGAGGACTCGCGAAAAAATGTAATGTTTTGAAACGGGACTCCTTATTAATCCGGTTTAATTTTATTTGCAATTTGTATTAAAATGAAGCTATCAATTTGCAGTGTTGCAGTTGGAAGATACGAAAAAGACGGAAGCACTCTTTTATAGTGCTAAAGATCGGGCTCGAATTGTATATCAGATCCTTCAAAAGCTGCAAGAAACTGATAAGCAGCTAGATTCAAGTGCACTTATGAAATATGCTTCCAGTCGCCAACAGGTTAGGCTTAAGCTTACGAAATAAATTGATATTCATGAGTTTAATTTGTGTGTAAAATAAGCTTTATAATATTTAGGAAATGGAAAATCTGGAGAAACAACGGATTCTGGCTCAAAAAGTTCGCTCACTACGTCCAATTTTTGCTCCGAAGATTCGCCATAGTCTTAAAGAAAGAAATCGTGCAATTTTTCTCCGTCGATATTTGATTGCTGCTGGAACAGATATGGAAGATCTTAAAAATGCATTCGAAACTAGTCAGAAAGAGGGCGTGGTTAACATTATAGCGAAAACTCAAGCCAAAAAGAAAGAGAAGGTATGGTTTTACTTTAATTTTGGTTTTATACTTTAAAGGAAACCTTTCTGACAAAAGTCAAAGTACTTATTTACAAGTTCTTACTGTATTACTTAATACATCTTATCGTGTATTTGTTTTGCAGGATATGGAAGAACTCATTGACACAATCATAGCTTTTTTCACGGATGGTGTTACTTCTAATTCACGAGATGTAAATGGAAATGTTAAGAAGCTTGGTCAAGGTGACGGTCAGCCCAACGGTGCTTCCACGTCATCTACCGACACCGATGAAGAAGAGTTTGAAGAAGCTAAGGATGGGATCGAGGTTGAGGTTACAGTTTAGTACTTAAATATACTTCCTAATAACGTTACTACGGTGTATTCGGATTTTCGATTTTCTAGTGTGTCTGTTTGGTTAAAAACAGTTCGTTATATATAGTCCTCGTATATAATTATTGAAATGTCAGAGTGTTTGCTCAAATTAAGTGTCATTCGTTTTCTCCGTTGACATATTGTGTTTAATGTTCGTATACATTTACAGCTTTAAAAATTTGTATTCGTAATGTTACTTACGACCATACTTGTGATTTCGCCACTACAAACTACAATTCTATTGATGAATGTACTTTTAACACCTCTGAATTCATATTACTTTTTGAGTAATAATTGTTGGTATTAACAAAATAAAGTATATCCTTCATTCATTAGTGCATTTCAGTTTTAATTTCGTTATTACATTACAAAGATTACAATTTTCCATTACGACAGCAAGACACGAAATTCGAAATCCGGTACTTGTGATGTCGTAGCGTTGCAGAGTATTCATCCATCATGATCTTATGTATATACTTAAAAATTTCTTTTAAGTAATTCTATTTATTCAATTTCTTCGTTGATCGCTGTGATGATGACTTTACTTGTAATGAGCAATGAATTGTTAGCGCTACATTTGCAAAACATTTCTCCACATTTCTTTTACTAAGATAAGGTTATTTACATTTTATCTCTACGTGCCTATCTATTAACAATGCTTCATCAGCTGCCAACTTCTATACTCTTGCTAACCAATACGACTTTTTCATTAGGACGATCATCAACTTGGACTTCCAAGTTAAGCAGTTCCCAAGATTGACCTGGCTCCTCATCTGCATGTTTCATAATTGCAGAAAACTTCATTAATCCCTTAGTTTTGGAACCTACAATTGCAACCTCAAATTGAGCTTCTGTTGGGGTGCTATAATTCTTTGTCGTATCGGATAAGTTAGGATTTCCAAACTTTATTGGATCTCCCAGATAATTTATAAGTGGTTTATGGGATAAAACTCCTTCTGCCGCCTTCATGAAATAAGCGGACTGATGGAAACGTTTCTGAACTAGATAGTGCATTAATACCGCGTTCCCAGCGAAAAAAACAGCGCTAACGGTGGCAATTTTCGCCAACTGTTTGTTTGTAAATGGTAGTCTCAGTCCCATATTCAGTATTTGCTCTATAAATTCAGAAAAATTATTATATTGAGGTAATACATTGTTTAATGCAAAACTGATACTTAATGAAAACTTTTATGACTTTTATCATTCATGGTACCTACACTGTAATGTTGATAATTAACACATGAAGTAAATAGTGCTTCGAATTGGCAAGCCTACGTCCTTGCAATCGCCCTAGCTAGGTAGATAGATGTGCAGTTGGCTGTCAAATTAACAAAAAATGTTAAGTCACAGTTATTCTGCATTTTGGATAGAATAGGGAATTTACTAAATACTCCACTTCCATTTATATTCACCACATACAGCCATGAGAGTACAGTGATCGTGAATCGTGATCACTTGTCAGTGAGTGGTCTTTGATTGTCTGTACAACTTACACCGTCTATTGTTTCGTTCGCATTCCCATTGTTGATTGTCCCATTTTCACAAATAAATAAATACCGGGTAAAAGTGCACAAGTGCCTTTACACTTGTGGCATATTAATTAAACTAGTCAAGTTGCACTGGCATCTCATCTTGCATGGCAAACCTAGTACTAACGTTTTTAAGAAATCGTCATTTATTTGGGTATTTTGAAAGTTTACATTTCCACCTGATCCAAGGATCCAACTTCGGCTGCAGTTCTGCCGCGGAACAAAACCTTCGCACACATGCATACAAAACAAATACACTTACTTAGATTTCTGTATGCGAAACCGAGACATGGAACTGCTATATTGCCACTAATATACTAGTCTCCAATTGCCTTGCCATACAATACAAGTAACAATCTCAGCTTTCCTGTTTTCTCGCTCGTATACCCATAAAGAACAGCATAGCCGTGTAATTTTACTAGAGAGAAAGCTCAGTTTTATTTAAATTGACACACAAGTTTTTTGTAAAGTACAACTGAATTGTAAACCGAACAACTCCAGTACAACGTGTATCTTGACGGGGTTACTACGATCTTAACACTATTACTTTCCACTAACGAATATATAAGCACGAAGCAGCATCGGCAATGTGAATTTTGTTGTTACCAACATTCTTGCCGTTCATTGTGAAGCGTTACGCTTATCCTTAACCAATATGCTCCAGATCTGCAATATGACATTTGACCACCATTGTTACAGAGTGTTCAGTAGCAGTATAGTATTTTATACTTGCAATTATGAACAATTATTATTAATTAAATATTATTCTAGTGTCTCGTTAATTTAAGACCTTTTTTTATCCTAGTGGTTGAACTATAGATAAGGGCAGGGTGAACCAAAAATGACATGTGTAGAATTATAGAATTTGACGGGGATCATTTTGGGGGGTGACCCCCGGAGCGTAAAAGTGACGTGTAGAATCGATCTGGAAAGGTTGTGATTTTTGGACGTTTCATGAAAAACTACACTTTCAACCTTTCTATAGTTTGGTTGGGGGGTGGGTATTTTGACTCGGCTGACGTAACCTAACCTTTAATGAAGAACCTGCTCACCCTTGGTACAGTGGAAACTATCAGAATCTGAATCTAGAAACTTTCATCATTGATACTTTCACAGCAATCAATTGTGGACCTAATTTTAGTCGTGCTGCCTCGTGCTTTTAAATTGCCTTACTCACAAGTATCGCGTACCAAAATTGTTTTATATATAAAAAGATCTTCGTCCTATCTGTCTTATGTATAGACAGGATGGGCTTGGAAGTCTAAATAAATACAAAAAGATACAATTAACAACTCCCCCAAATAGAGAATCGCAGAACTTTCCTACACAACTACATAAAAGTACAATGTACAAAGCAAAGTACAGAGGACTAGTGTGTATTGGATTGGAATTTGGAGTTGGTATTTAGTATGCATAGGGCATAGTAATAGTAGGGGCAAAGTAAATTCAGCTGTACTACACAACACGAACATTTGCATTGAAGTCCGTCAGTGAGAGTAAGTGGTGGCCAATAATACAAGAAGGGTTGAATCAGAATCAGCAGACAGAAAGTCCATAATAGGATGACGTTGTCACTACTGGGAAAAGTGAGAATTTAGAATATTCAATTAATTCATTCGAGCTGACAGAAAAGTTAGGTTTTAGTTTAGAGTTAAATGCCTGAAGTTAATTTGTGCAATGAATGTGTAGTCATTGTGTAAGCATATCCAGTGGCTTTTGTCCCTTTTTAAGTTAGGTGTTTGAGTTGTTAAGTTTTACGTTTGAACTCGAAATTATTATTTTATTACCGACAACTGACTTGCTAATAATATGTCAGAAGAAGCGGAGACAACTCAAGGACTAAATGTTCCTGAAATTGATCATGCTAAAAGGAATGGAGCAACAGATGATGAAGATGACATTTTTAAGTCTGCAATGGAGGTAAGACCGTAATGTAATTGGGATAATATGGGATCTGAAACTGAAATATTTTGATAGAAATCAGTTTAGTGCATTTTGTAAACAACATACTACAGGTGCATGTGACATGGACAGGTATGTTTACATTTACGATATCCAATATCAACAAACTTCCTCTCAAACAGCTGATGTGTACTTGACACTGTTGACTGTCAACGTGTCAACTGTTCCCTTACTTAGGTGTGGTAGTTGACTGATTGACTGTTTTTGTTGTTGCTAAATGAAGAATGAGTTTAGTTGCAATCTAGAAAGTAGAAATTCAATGTTCGTTCGTGTTATGAAAATTGGTCAAGCACCATGATGCTATTACCCTTCCGTTTCAGCAGATTGCAGAGGTTTATCAAGGGGGTTAGATGTAAACTATAGTGACTGTCATGGTCATTCGAAAACTACCTGTAGACGAGCTTGACACAGCTTGAAGGTTGATGGTTGTAGTCTGTCTGTAGTATTAATGATGTCGCAAATTGGAATCTCGTAGATGTTAGGTTAGACCTGAGCAAATCGACTGACTGTGATGAGGGTATTTTAATCTTATGTAAAATATTTTTTATACAGTTCTAGCGATAGGTTAGGTTAGTTTATATATTTATACGCTAAACCTGCATTGACTGAAATGTAAAATGAATTACCAAAAACTGAAGTGTTGTATAAAATGAATCATATTCATATGTAACGCTGATTTGAGTATATTAATATGATCAATCTACGATTGGAATTGGGTCGTTTAGGTGTAGTCCAGAAACATTCAAACATTTATTTTCTCTTTTGGACAATCAAGAATTGACAATATCATCTACTTGTGGTATTGGCATTAGTTTGATTATATAATAACTTTATTATCCTGTTCTCCGTCATCCGTTGCACTTCTAAATAAAGTCGTCCATAGAGTTATCTATTACATATGAATGTGACATGCAGCCAGCCGCAATGTTAATAGTGTGTAAATATTTGCCTTTGCTTGCTACTTATGCCTGAAACGCCTACTTCCAACTTTCGTGCAGTATTTAGTTTGTACGTAGTTCCTGTTCCTAGCTGAAATATACAAAATCATGCATTACTTTAGTATATAGTATCGCGCACACATCACATTCCTGGTCCTGTGTTAGCCCAATCCAATTATGACATTCGGACTATTGGGAGTTTAGTTTGGCTGGCATTAAATAGTTGTATACTAATGCTTACAATTTCTTTAGTACTCTTCTATTCAAGGAGCAAACACGAAGCTGAGCTTCACGCTGTACTGTGTGTGTAAAGTTAATTAAAGGGTATGTAATGTGAGACTGTCAAAACTGTCACACTACACTGTTGAATATGATAAATGGTCATAAAATGAAGTCAGAATAGTAAAAATCCTTAAAATTGCTACCGTCGTGTGATTGTAAAAAAATCAAAAGTATACTTCATGGAATGCGATACTCCTCGTCGTTACACATTCTAAACAGCATCTTTTCTTTACATTAATCCTCCATCGTATTGATTTTTTTGTTATGCATCCAATCGAACAAAGCATAAAATTAAAATTAATGCACACTCACACATGCACATAGGTAGGTAGGTAATTACATGTACATTTTTATGTGCACTGTTTTTATGCACGTCATGTTTTAGGAGTACATCAAATAAACTGCGTTTTCGTTTATAAAACTTCTTCACCACATCTATATTTACAACCTCAATACAAATGTTTGAGTATAATATGCACAGGTAAATACTTTAGCTAGTGTCATGTATGACACCACTATTTGTAGGTTTAAAGCATCAGAACGGTTTACTCACAGTTACTAGTTAGTCTTTCCGGTGATGTTGGATTGGATGTGAGACTAATCGATGAGTTTTGTCATTGTGGTTAATAACAAAGTCTAAAAAGTGGGCGTTAACTGTGATAACTAATCATCACATACACTCACTACAGCATTACAAAAACGAAGGTTTGTACATTTTTAAATCACTTTTCACGTATTGCATTTCATCAAAATTTAAAATACATACATCATTAGCACTAGCAGATATTTGAGAAATTAGTTATATTAGATTAGGATTATAGACCAAGTCATGATCATGACAAATGACAAGCCCTAAGCTGCGTTGGCTTAATTTGTGAAGTTAAGAGCATTTTAGTCTTTACCGTTTAGTGTTGTTATTACTTTTATTATCAGTCAGTATCAGTATTAGTGAGAGTTTCATTTTTAAATTTATTTGTAGTCTCCAATGACTGATTCAGAGCGTACATTGCACGGTGATGACGAAATCGATTTAAATGACGATGATGATGATATGGACTCCAGCGTGGGAGTGTCATCGACTCATTCCTCCGGAGTACCTCTTGGTGCAAATCACGATACCGGTAGCAGTTATAACAGTAATCATGTTGACGATCGTCATCAATCTGTGGATGTTGCTGGTGGACAGGACCAATCAAAGCCTTATGTCGAAGAAACGCAGAACCCGATTCGACAGTTGCCGGTTTGTCAGCAGCTTACCAAAAATTATACTTATCATTAATATGTGTTTATCTTACTGTCATGTAATAATTATTTAACCTCTCATTTTTATATATTTTTGTTATCTTATGCAGGTGGATACTATTATGAATAATGCAACCAAAACTAAATTCGAGGATTCTAGACAAGAAGTAAAAAAATTTAATATTGTGTGTCAGTGTCATTGCCTATGTAGTAATTATCTGTGTGTCAAATTAATCTAATAATATGTATTTAATTTTTGTCATTCTAGGATGTTGTCAGCGATCCAAATCAATTTATAGAGATTTCAGTGACGGACCCTCAAAAGCAAGGTGAAGGAATGTCAACATTTATCGTATATAGAGTAACAACTAGGACAAATATAGCCCTTTTTCGAAGAAAAGAGTTCGCCGTTTGGCGTCGATTTTCTGACTTTTTGGGCCTACATTCTAAACTGGCCGAAAAATATTTAAAAAAGGTATAATTTGCTATAATCCCTTTACACATACAATATACGCTGCAGTTTTTTTGGTCTACTAAATATTTAATTGATTATTAGGGAAGAATTGTACCACCAGCGCCTGAAAAAAATATGATAGGGACTACGAAAATCAAAATATCTGGCCAGGAAACTCCTACAAATGCGGGATCCACTGCAGGACAAAGCGGTGATTTTGTTGAAAGAAGACGAGCCAGTTTGGAACGGTTTTTGAATCGTGTTGGGTGTGCAGACCCTGTAAGTATCTTAAATTAAGTATTTCTAAAGTTTTAGCGTTAACTAGCGTTCACAAAGGATAATATGCAACTAGATATTAAATAATTTAATTTGATACTTTATTTATAGTGGTTTGAGGAACGTATTCAAAATATTGAAGCCTTAGAAAATCAGTTAAGAAAAGTACATACAAGCATCGAACTTTTAGTGGCTTACAGAAAAGACCTGGCATTTGCAACTGGAAATTTTTCGAAAAGTGCTGCAATATTAGGTAATGCTGAAGAGCATACAGGTCTTGCTAGAGCTCTTGCTCAGCTATCCGATGTCGAGGACAAGGTAACTTAGTTTAATTTGTTACACCTAATTCATTTACTAATACGTTGAGATAGCAGTCCTGAATCTTTTACTTTAAGGTGGAGCAAACACACAATGACCAAGCGAACTCGGATCACTACTTGTTCTCCGAGTTATTCAGAGATTATATATCCTTAATCGGATGCGTGAAGGTGAGAAGTCAACTACTCACACCTATTTATTGATAGTAAATTAATGTGAATATGCCACTGGTTATGTTATGCTGAAGCAAAATCAGAGGTGAATTAAAATTGGAATTCGATTTTTTTACTCTTCAAACTTAACAATGAGACATTTCAATATTTAGGACGTGTTTCACGAAAGGGTAAAGGTATACCAAACCTTACAGCATGCTCAGCAAACGTTAAATAAGAAGAGAGAAGCAAAGGCAAAGCTAGAATTGCAGGTGAAAACGGATAAGCTCGCTCAAGCCAGGGAAGAAGTAGTTGAGGTAACACCTGTACACATTTTTCAATAGTTTAACAGTGGCTTAGTGTAAATTTTCTCAAGTAACTGAAATTCTGGTACATTTGCAATGGATGTAGTGGGAAGCAAAAGTAGAAAGAGGACAGGCGGAGTTTGATTCAATTTCTAGCGTGATAAAGAAGGAGTTAGACTTATTCGAAACGGCACGTGTTAAAGAATTCAAAAAGGTGATACTAAAATATTTGGAGTCCCTATTGTCTCATCAACAAGATGTAAGTTAACAGTTTTTTTGGAAAGGAATATTATTATCATATGACGGTATAATGTATTTATACGGATAAAGGTAAAGTGTTCGTTTTTATCATCTCACTGGTTCATTGTTTTTGCAGTTACTCAAAAATTGGGAAGCTTTTCTTCCCGAAGCGAAGGCAGTAGTCTAAGCAGTAAACTGGCGATGAGAACAACTTTACTTTGAATTTACTGAAACAAAACAGTGATCCTGGATGTAAAATCTTGTATATTTAAGAATGTATCGTAATATTATGCTGTATTTATCTGTATTCCGTATCTGTCGATCCATCCACTTATTACTAGAAAACATTCGCTTCAGTAAATCTAAATTATAAACCCAAAGCTAAAGCAATCATAATTTGTACCAGTCGGTTTTGCATGTATCAACAATGTGATTCAGTTTTAGTTCGTAATAAAATCTACATTATATTAAACAATGTCTCGTTATGGTGGAATTTCGGAATTTTTTCGAAAACTAGTACTCATTTTAGAGGTAAATAACGGGTCCAACTAAGTCCTATGAAATAACTGCATATTTTCTCAAACGGATCATAGATATTTTATCACCTATTTTCTTTGTTATTCAAATATCAATAAAAAATATTCACTGGTCATGGTCACATGAATAATGACATTCGCCCTGGCCCTCAGATGAAGTTCCAACAGCACAGTTTGACAAAATAAACGCTAAAATACTGATCCCTTGCTGAAAATCTAAATCAGAACAGTTCCATGTAGCATCTGTGGCTATATACATATTTGTACCCAGCAACACAAAAAACGCTGAAGAATAAGCGAGCGTTGATATGAGTTTACATTGATTTACTCACTGTATTATTGAGCAAAGGACATCTCTAGAAAATGATGCATCTACTTTTAGCATGAAGCCATGATAAAACTTTTTGTTAGCATGCATAAGTACGTCTTTAAAACCAAACTAGGTTACCTATTACCTATATCCATGATTTTGTTTGAGTTTTATTTTAAAATTCGAAGTAAACAAAGTAGTAGAAACTAAATGTGAAAGCAAAAGGAAGTGCTATGAAATATGTGAAGTTGTCGCGGATTTGTTTGATTGAAAATCGTCGCTTTAAGTATAGAGTATAGCCACATGGGTAAACTCTCCACAAGGCGCAAGGTTAATTAACAATTCAGACATATATAACCTGGGAGTAAAACGATATAGGTATAGTACATAGATGCATTCTGTTATCTATTTACATTGCCAGTTTCTGACTGGTATTTAGCACCTAAGCTATAAGTGCGAGCGTCAAATGTGGCAGGTGAGCAGAAGGACACTCTATTTCTTGCATGGAAATGAGTTTCATTTTCGTTAGTACAGCTTACTTGGCTAAAGTGTAATGTGATGCTGTGTCTATAATTAAACAGGTATGAATATTGAGATTGGCTAAAGCTAGTCTATGTGTATCTACTACGACTAAGCTCAGCATCATCTTTTTGGAAATTTTTCATTGCGTCATGTGCAGTTTCAATTACTGCGTTTGGTCACTTTCTCATTTCGTATGACCTCTACTGATAGCTAAGTGGCTTAGCTGAGCTGGAGTTATTTAGTCATTCACAATTAGCATAGCTTCTCTACGGAACTCCTTTAAAATTATTACTCCTGACTCTTGCTGTATATTGAAATTGAGGAAGCTCTTAAACAAATCTCATCTCCTTCACACCAAAACCCTCACTGCATTTTTTATGCATGCGAATGTATGTCATCATCTTCTTTCTACGAAATTAAATGGTCTTCTATTCTATATAATTGCTCACTCATGAGTTGAGTGGCTAGTTCGTTTGTTATTCATTCTTGTCTTACATCAGTTATTTTCCTTAGTAGCTCACTTAAAAATCCCAATACTGTCTTGTCTTACCTCACACCTGATTTCCAATTCTGAATCGATTTGGAAGATTATGAAATTGACAATTGTGACTATTGTGAGTGTAGCAATTCTACTGATTTGGGACAATTATAGCTAAAGAGATCAGATCCGTTGTTGCAGTTCAAAATTTGCCAAGTAGTGAGAAGGAGTGTTGCACCTTGCACGGCCAACGCCCATTTTCATTTAAGCAGGAAACTTTTACCCACCTGACTCTGAGTCACGTTTTCTGTAACTTCGAATTGTGCAATTTTCCTCGTACACATCAAACATAGTCGAAATGATTTTAGGTCAACGCTTAGTTTTTCCATTTGCAGCAGTTTTTACTGTGGCCCTTCTAGCTGGCTCCGTTTCTTGTGCAGATTCGAAAGGAAGTTCTGCAAATGCCACAGCTTCTTCTACAGTTGCCACACCTTTGTCTACAGGTGCCCCAACTCTCGCGATAAAAGCTGCACCTCCTGCAGCTAATGGAACTGTACTAGTAGTTAAAGTCACAAATAGTACAGCTCCTACAAGCAAGTCAGAGCCCGTTGGAAACGCGAAAGAAGATGACTGCGCTGATGATGAGCCAGTTCCCGAACCCGAGGGAAAGAAAGATGACCGTCAAGCGAAGAAACTTGATTTAGGCAATGAAAAGGACAAATACACACATGAAAACGGCACGGCAGAACCAGAACCAGAAAATTCCTCACAATCTGGAACGAAAGGTGGTGAATGTAGACTACTGTTGTTCATCTTATTATCATGCACTTTTGAATCTGGTTGGTCATGATTCATGAATTTAAATATTTTAAATTGAACCGTAGATGCACTAAATGGAAATAGCAGTACAACGCCAGCTCCGGCTGCTGGATCATCAGGATCAGCTATTCAAGTTTCCATGTGCCACGCTATACTGGGAATTTCATTGATTCAACTTAAAAAATTTATCGAGAATTAGAATCACAGTAGGTACAAATTTGTAGTTCATAGTTCACTTATCTATTACGTCATTTATATTCAACCTTGTTCGTGAAACAAGATCTATTAATACGACGATGACAACTGACACCTCAACAAATAATCTCTATCAGTTTTCAATTTCTCTCATTCAAGACAGGAAAAAGTGACATGAATTTATCGTTGTTGATTAAATAAAAAACGCAAAAACTTTTAATCGCAAAAACATCGGGCGGAAGAGATCATTTCAGTTCTGCATGGTTGTGAAATTTCTTTATTTTTGTAATTACAATTTAAAGTTGACTTCACGCAAGTGCCATTGCGCACATCTGCATATGGGATTTTATCATCAACTAAATATTCTATGAACTCTGCTGAGACTGAGACTTGACCACTATCTGGAGTATATTTCCGAAATGTGTAGGGGAGAGGGAGCCAGCGCACTGGGACAAGTTCTAAAATTGCCTTATTCGCAATTGCTCCTTCCCAGCTTGAATGCATAAATGCACGTTTATTTAAATAAATAAATAAAGCATAAATAAATAAATGCTGTATGTAGTACACTGTAATGTAACAGGTTTTCTTGAAATGTTATATTTTAAAAAGTCCTTTTCAGTTCGAACCCCTTGATGACTGATGATAAAAGGAATATTTCGCACGCTCCGAACTACGTTATCATTCACTGATTACTATTATCACCCTCAAGACCGGTCACCCGCCGGCTGAAACAAGCGATCAGCGATACTACATATTATGTTCTGATGGCACCCCTTCTCTTTAAAATGTGATAAATAAACAATTGTGTAGTTTCAGTAGTTTCGAACTTTATTTATTGCGTAGTATGGCTTAATTACAGGCTGCTATCTTAGATTACATTCCTTCCCACATATGGCTAATGTGCTAACCATATGAGCACTAATGCATGTCAGCTTGTACATTAACTAACCTAAGAAATTCTTCAGATTTTTTTTGGGAAAATTACACATATATTGATATGTAGTAATTAACACAAACGTGGGCTTCCTATCAGTTATTTTCCTGTAATCAATAATGAGCTTTTTAGTGTAGCTGACGCTGACAGTCTAACCCCAACCAACACACCCTGCTCCTCACATATTTAGTCATTCGCCACCAAACCTGCAACTTCAACAGAATTTACACAAGTCTCTGCATTCTTCAAGAATTTTGAAGACAATTTAGCACACGTTTTTTCGTGGTCACCTACCAAAAATTATTTCATAAAATGGTAAGACTTCTGAAAATAGTTTAGTGCTTCCATGATTTTAACTTTACACAATGATTCGATAAAGTAGACATTTGAATGTTGTTGATTTACATGTTTTACTCAGCGAACCGCTACATATATTTTCCTCACGATTACCTTTTTCATTTGGGTCAACCTCGCACTATCAATTGCTTTCCCAGCGTTTCCTGAGGAGCAAGGCCGGCAAGGGATCGCGATTTTACCTCCGGATCAAATATCCGAATCTGTAATCAGAGTAACATCAAAGCAAGGTGACGGATTGAATCAGATTACTTATCTAGACGAAGACGGTAACGTTGTCACAATCAATGGTCAAACTCATTGGGGTGGATGTGGTTATAAAGGAATGTGTGGATAACTTTTTTCGTACTCATTGTCTGACAATCAAATTAAAAACTAAGCATTTAATTTCAAAACAAATTCAAATACTATTGTTCCATTCCATATAATTTTTACGAATTTCCCACTATGTAAATAAAAATTCACAGGTTCCACAAGTTCCACTCCCAGAATTATTAGCCATCATTAGTAATTCTAATTCATTGCATAGTATGCTTCCTATGTCTTCAAAATAATTTGTTTTTACTACTCAACGCGCTCGTCAATTAGTTAAAAGTAAAATTATAAATGCAGTTTATTGAATATACATATCATATGCATAACACTCTTCATTCAAGACTCCACGAACTGAAAATGTACCTAGAGAGGAAAACTATCCAAATAAGGGTAGTACCACCAAGATATATTTGCAAACTAAAAACCATTACACTGCCCAATATAATCAATACCAGTGATTAAATATTGATTAAGGAAAAAACTCTTATCAAGTAAGTACCTATATATAAGCATAAAACCATGAAAATGTCCTCAACGACAAGCTCCAAACAAATCCACTATGCCCCGGAACGTATCCTCTTATGAATAGGAAATGCGGAAAAGGTGGATTTCATACCCCTTCCCCTTCATACATCATTCAATGACTTCCTGCAAAAATGTAAACAATTTTGTTGATTTGTGTGTCTTATTATACGTGTGATAGGGGGCACATCAACAACGTGTTTTTACGATTTGTTTAAATTAGTCAAAATTAACAAACGGTTAGCTTTGATTAGGGAGGAATTGGGAAAAGTAACACATGTAAAGTAAGCCAAGAAAAAGTACACAACAATGAGCTCATCAGTGGTTAACAACACAACAATCAAGCCAAATTTATTTGGTTCAATTTGCCTTCTTTGTTTACGAACTAAAACATGCACATCTGTGAAATCTGATCCAGAAAAGCATTATCAAAGTAGGCTTGCATGTATCAAGTATGTTGTTCTTATATCTAGGTATTTAAAATTGGACTCTGAGTTGACAAAAGTGTCTTCAAAGACTTTCAGCAGTATCAGTGACGAGCTTAAAAATAACAATGAGGTAGATTTGAAAGAGGAAGCAAGTAAATTTGTTTTGTGCGATTCTTGTCTTCCTCTGGCGGAGTCGTTTTGTAGGGTGTATCGAGAGTATGAAGTGGTACGATTGAAACTGGAGGAAAAGATTTTCGAGTCGGCAATGGCTATAGGAAGATCCACAGTAGGGGTGGAGGGGAATAAAAATAAAACTGTGAGCAATAATGGTATAAAACGAACAGGAAAGGCGGATTCAAAAGAACATTCTCAATTGGAAAAGATTGAACCGGATGAAGACGTTTTGACTTCGTTCCGATCAAAATTACAAAGAGCAGGTAAATTGTCAACATTAAATATGAATACTATAGTCATGTGTATTAATAAGATTATTACTTTTATATGTTATGGATTTTTATTGTTTTACAGGGGCTGATATTAAATTGAAAAGCGTACCTAGGGTTCAGTTAAAACGTAGCCCTCATGCAGAAGAGTTATCAAAAGCCATCAAAGTGGCGAAAATGTCTGGTGATACAAATTCGCCAAGGAATGGAAAATTCACTTCACCTATATACATTAGAGTAATACGCAAACCAAGATTCGACACAAATGACCATCAAGAATTTTCCTTTGTTAACGTGTTGCCTCCAACGCCCAACTCAAACGAGGACAATAATGATTCTGAGGATATCCAAGTGTTGGATGTTATACCACCCAGTGCGGAACGGACGTTTGAACCGTATAATTAAAATATTACATATACTGACTATGATAGGTGATTAATATTGACCAGGATTATTAACGGATTACATTGTTATGCATTTAGAATCCTACTAGCTCCAACAACTGTTGTAGAAAATAACTTGGAATCTCCAGAGTCTGCACTTACACCATGTAACATTTTTACATGCCCTCAGAATGATGTAGAAGAGAACCAAACGTGTAATATAAATGGCTGTGTTAAATGGTATCCAAAAACTATTCAAGGATCCTTTAATATGCTCAATCACTTAACTACTCATAAAAATATGCAGTGTAAAGTATGCAATTTGTATGAAAACTCACCGCTTGATCTTGCAAACCATGAGCTAAAGCATTCAACTAGTGATCAACCGTTTGGCTTCAAATGTAGCAGATGTAGTTGTTTCTTATCTCATCGAATCGAGTATCAAGAACATTTTCTTGCTCAACATCTATACACATCATTGGAGTTAGTAAAATGTCCAGTCTGTAAAAAGGGATTTAGTCATGTACAGAAGAAACAGTTTGATTTTCACGTTTCAAATTGTCACCCATCAATAGACGAAGACTTGTCCAAATGCTATGAGTGTGATGTATGCCACGTATATTTTAGAAAGCTGGAAACGCTTTGGAGACATTTAAATACTGACCATAAAATCAACAGCTCGGATGGCTCTTATCGATGCAATTTTTGTTCAGAAGCTTACTTTACAACTCGGTTTGTTGAAATGCATCAGCGATTTTCGTGTACCAGACCAGACGGGCTGACGTGCCCAGATGACAATTGTAGACTGTCATTTTCAAATATTAAAGCTCTGAAAACTCATCTGAAAACACATGGACCAGAGTTAAAATTACCTGAGTGTCCAGTATGTAAACTAAAGTTATACGACCGCTGCAGTATGAAGTATCATATAATGACACACAATGGGGAGCAAGTGAAACTAGTATTTTCTACTGGATTAAGTGAAGGTGAGCCAACGGTCGTTCCTGTTGAAAATAATGAACAGAAAGGGAACCTTGAAACCTCAGAGGGTACAGAGGAACAACTAACCATAAATTACCAAGAAATGTAAGAGCTGACCTGTTGCTTTATTTAAAAAATCTTTATGCTTTCATTCAAATCAAGTGCAAGTTTCATGCGCATTATATTTATATAGGCCTTCAGCATCAGCCTTTGACCCAGTGATAGCGTCGGTTTCTGGATCCTCAAATATTAAAGCCGATAATAATCCCGGAGTTGTTGACGATTCAGCTGTGGAAACTACAACATTCGACTTGTTAGATGCTGCCAAATATTTGTATCCTGAAGATAGCAACGATTCAGAACCCTTCCTGTATTTAGGACAAGGTATTCCCACTGCTGATGGTAATATTGATGCTCCTACCGAAGATCCTTTTGCTTGGATTTTGCCAGATGATTATAACTTTTAGACAGTACTTCTAAGCAGAAAGAAATTGATCTGTCTGAGCGCTGCATAACGTTCAATTTGCCTTTGCCTTGCATGTTATATTTTGTATTTTAAATAAATATATATTTATTTAATTGTAATGTTGCTAGTTATACATGTTTTAATTATAAAATGGTATATCTTCTTGCTATTCAAGCTGCTAATTCTTTCAAATTATGAAAGCAAATAAAAAATTATTTGAGCAGTTTTAAGTGTTGCTTTCATGTATCTTATAACAAACGCCTATACATCTAAATAACGATTGCAAGATAGTCTAGTTGCTGTAATTATCATATAAATCAAGGCTCACACTGAAATTGCTTAAAACTTTTTGACGTCTCTCGTTCCACCGTACAGTGGTGTTCGGTTTTCTTTACTTATCCTTTCATCCAAATATGCCATCCATTTGTTTTTATTTTGAGGGAGAATATGAATAGCGTCTCTCGTGAGTTGATGCAAGAACGGTCGCACAATATCCAGGACAATGCGAACTGCTTGAGGCGCTGTAATCAATATAATGAAAGAAGTAAATATTAGCATTTATTAGTAAACAACGGGTCCAATAATGCGAATAATATTTGGTCCAAACAATGATTAAAAGCCAAAAGTGCAAACGCTGTCGCGATTTCTTTATGCTCGTATCAACGTTACTTACAGTCTATTGTAATCAGTTCATTCATCCACCCGGCAAAATGATTTTCAAGTGAATTCACGAACTGGATCCAAATTGGAATACCTAAATATTACGATTCAATTGAAGAATAATTAATTTTGGATGTACAAAAAATAAATGCTTTTGACATGCATCCATGTAGAATAGAATTATACATACAAACAGGGCAACCATGATTTATCATGTTGAAGGTTTCACAGTTTGCGATAACTGTCCATTGTGAAACATTCATTCCTTTGGCTTGTTTCTCAAAAACTTGAGTTGTAACGTTTTCCATTAAACGATCAAGGTACCGAAGGAGTCGGGGTCCGCGACCTTCAAGTACAGCAGCTCTGATATCCCAGATAGAAATATCTAATTCGGCCACTAAATCGGGGCGAAATGCAAAATACACAATTTCAGTCACATTCACAATTCACAATATTCACATGGTAAAAATAGAAAATGGTACAAAATATTAGCTCGTACTTGGTCTTCCCTGTTTATCAGTTTTATCATAGATCGCAGGGTAGTCTCTCATCATATCCTCAAAATTTTCTAAATGTATAGAATCCATATTGTTCGCTTTCCTCCACCGCAAATTCTGTTTAATTTTGTATTAAGTACTTATTATGCAATTGACAGAAAATAATGTAAAATGTTAAAAGTTAATGCTGGCTCATAGTACCTCTTTAAGCATAGTTTCTGCAGCATCCAAATTAAAGTTTCTCGCTGTTTTAGTAGAAATAAATATTTTGTATTAACATTAAACAACTAACCGGAAAACTGAAATAACTATTTTTTAAACTAACTATATAGTACCTCTCAGCCATCGTATCAAGTAAATGTCGGTTTTCATCTGAGCATTCTTCAAAAGAGGAGCCACTTTGACTCTGAACTAGAATTTAAAATTTTTATTAATTATTAGCTAGAAAATAGCCCAATTTCCGTATGACTATATTCCGCAAACGTTGTTTCCACTTAAAAATGCAAAACAATATCAAAAAGGACATTAAGTAAACGGTTGGTCTTGGAAATGCATTTGCGGATGTGGCAACCTGAAAAATGTTTGCGGAACACTACGCGGAAAACATCAAATGGAAATCGAGCCGCATTAAAAAAGACTACCTTCAACCTTTAAAAATTATTTTACCTTGTCCAACGTTTGCTTTTGTTGCAACGTTAAGGAAAGATCCTTTTCAATACTGACACATTCAACATCCCCAAAATTTAAAAATATTAGTGAAACCACGATAAAAGTATAAAAATTCATGATTTCAGCCAAAAAATGACTTTGAATCTAAACAGTGAAGTTAAAAATATGGAACTGTACAGTAAGAAAATAAATATATCAGCTTAAATTAATCACGCAAACCCGTCTCCAGAAGCGACTTGGAGTTACATTGCCAGAACCAGAACGAGTGATCAACTTCCTTTGACGTGATTACCTTTTTGACCAGTTTCTTTCTTCATTCACCAATGGTTTTATCCTCTGCCATTTAGTTTTTTCTGTCTATATGTATGACGCTAATATATTTATATGCAAGTGTATGAGTGTGTAAGGTGTTGTGAAAAAATGCATTCCAAGCATATAATCTTATCTATTTTTTCGTCTTATTTTTTCCACTAACTCGTCAATGTCAAAACGTTGCAAAATACGCAGGTATGTGCTTTGCAGATTGTTTTGATAATTTTCAAGCAAGTTATGTATGCAAATATGTGGATTCCAATGCAATAGTATTTTGTGTTATCAACCGGTGTATGATGTATCTTCATTGAAAGTATTACGATTACGGCCTAGGATGCCCGTTCTGAGAACAGAGGAACTAGAACCAGTACAGGCCATAACGATAACTGAACTAGAACTAGACCATAATCCAGTGCACAACTCATTTTTATTGCTTTTCAGCAAGAAACACGTTATAGTTATGGGATCGTTCCGCGTAGAATGACTCTTCCAATTATCTCTCACCAAGTTTTTCTGAAACCTTTTTCGCGATTAAGAAAATTTAGAAGTCTGTCCGTCGATAGTTTTTGCTAAAATGACTATAGAAGAATTGATACTTCGTATTCGTACTTTCTAGTTTACTTCGTATGAACTATCCATCCCTATACTGTACTCTGTCGTCTAAAGAGGTCAGTTTTTTCTTCATTTTATCATGACTTTTCAACGAATTATGAAGCTTATTAAGATTATTAAGCTTGAAGAGAACAGGTCATGACAGGATTTTTTTCATTACTTTTTGTCCCATGAATAATTATTACCTTTTTCCAAAAAGGACGAGTCACCAATATTGCCGGTACTACTGCTGGTAGATAATACGATCGTGCAACTACACGGAAAGGGAAATTGCCATACAATGTTAACAATACCTTTAGTAAAATACACGCATTCCACATTTCCACATATTATCTATACCAGAAAATATTAAGGTATGTTATCTTTTTAGCATCCATTCCTCTTTGTCTAACAGACGAAGAAACTGAGAATTATACTGATTATTTGTATATAGGTAATCAAAGCATTTTCTTATTCGGACTATACTCACGTCATGTCAGGTAGGAAATTTTAAGTAAGGCGATACATAAAAGTGATAATCACAATAAGTATTAAAAACTATTATTGCTTAAGATTGTATTAAATGTACGTTTTGGGACTGCGTACGTTAGCTAAAAAGTACTTAGTGAATATAAAGGATATTTTTCTTCAATCCTTCACCTTTCTTGAGATTGCCAATTACACTACTTAATAGTATCATACATGATTCATGCTACCAAAAACTAGCGCGCCAGTAGTGTCCAGCAGACGTTTCAAATTTTACGTAAAGAAAGAGAATAATATTGTTTATGGAGTTATGATAGCAGGTATTAAAAAAATACTATTGTCAGTATAAGTTCTGGAATCCAGACTGGCAACAGTCTGGTTGTTAAAAATCTGGTTGCGTGAGAATTTTTAGTTATTTCCCATTTCCAAAAAGATATTTTATTGTGATTATTTACTTTTATAAAAATTACAATATACAAACTCGTTGGTTTCCCAAGATTGAGAAACTACACATGATAATTTAAAACACCAACACCATCCATAAACTTAGGAAAAATATATACGTAATTTGCTTTATAAATTGCGTCTTCAAATGATATTTTAGGTGTAATAGCATACGTTAATTGATTCAGAAGGAAAGGGCTAGCATAACTGCTTCCTCAGGAGTCGTGGGTCGTCGATTCACAGTGTGCAATTTTCTCTAAGCTATATATGCTCCCGAGATTGCAAAATTATGGTGTGGGTGTGGAGGATAGTCGCTGAATGCTTAGTCAGGTTGAAATGGCATTGAATTATGGAAAACTAGTAAATTATAAAATTCTCAGACAACTACCCATTCTCGAATATGCACCACACGAATCTGGTCAGGTAAACTGATCTCACGCAACAATTGCATTGTCAGCTGAACTTGAACTTGCCCTATTGCATTGTACCTGGTCAGGCACTCATTAAAAGTACCTTTGAAGGTGTACTACACCCGGCGAAAGCTGCATACAGATAATGAACCCAAGTTTTTCACACGGGTTTTACGAATAATTTAATTTATTTTTGATCATTTAAATACTTTAGGATATTCTAGGCATATATAATACTAGAAGCTCTTTTTTATTTGAAGAGTTAATCACGGTTACTCTTTGGAAAAGAACACGAAACAGAAAATTTCTAGAAGCTGTATACATTCTTAAGTACAAAGACGAAATTCCTTTAATGAATCTAGATAGTAGAATGCAATTAGACCCTGTATGGTCTACTTTTCTTAAAGATTTTTTTATGACAGCCATGGCATAGTGACAACCGGAGGAATATGAATGATTTCAATTTATAATTTAATATTTTTAACGTCTTATGGAAGCACTAATTCTTAAAATTCATGAAGCCTCTTAAATAATCGTAACTATTTTCTTGTCCTGATGTTGAAGGAAGAATAAACCTTCGAAAGCTTGACATTTATAATTTAAAATTTTATCATCCACTGTAACCCTGATTAAATCTTCAAATGCTGGATGGAAAGATCTCTATAAATTAGAAGCATTTTGTGAAAATATTCATTCGTTATTAGCTATTGTATTGAATACATATTTTAAATTATCTCAAGATTCATAAATTTATATAATGAACATCCATAAATTTTATAAAGGATATTTGATCAATAAAGGCTTCTCATGTTGACTCATGTATTTCTTAGTATTTATTTTCCAGGCAAGAAGCTACACTCATCGTTTTTACCATGCATTGGAACTATGCATTGAATCTTTTATGACCAGTTTTTTTGTTTAAATTTTCATAAGCACAGCAAACAAATACTCTAAAACTGAGCACGGAATTATTCCAACTAGTACCAATTGTGAAAGAGTGATTCAAAAGGAAACCCATTGTATTGTAATTTTAGAAACAATGAATCTTTTAAAAATTCACAAATTGATAATCAAAGTCATAACTTCCTTAAGTTACAAAAATATTTTTATATTGACCACAAAACGAGAAGTGATAGAGTTGATTCTCTGCTGGCAAAAAACTTAACTAACAGAACTAGTTTCGTTGTTATACAAAAAAACACTTTATCAATTCCACAAAAAATACAGCAATGACCTTGAGACTATTTGCACAATTACATTACAATCATAGCTGCGTGTGATCCTATTGTGATCTAAACTTATGATTGGAAGCTTTTGTTCCGCCGTACATTTGGTATCGCTCTTCCCGTCTAATTCTTGCATCTAGGTAAGGCATCCATAAGTTTTTATTCATTCCAAAGATTTTTATACTATTCCTTGTTCGCTGAGCCAAGAAAGGTTTAACAATGTCAAACACCGTGTGAACTGCTAGCGGAGCTATAAAAAGAGTAATTCACAATGACCGTTCTGACCTCTACACATTTCATTGCAATTCAACAGCAATTCTGTTACCATCTAAAACGATAAATTCATCCATCCAACCAGGGTAGTTGGTCTCAAGCGAATGGAGAAACTGGATCCATATTGGAATACCTTAATTAAAATGTTCAAAAATGACTTGATTTAAAAGAAAGAATTTCTAATTGTTGAAGTCAATGCATAACTTCAAACTTACAAATCGGACAGCCATGATTGATCATATTGAATCCTTCTGTATTACTCAATACCGCCCACTGTGTTACATTCATCCCTATTTGCTGACGATGGTATACTTGCATAGTTAAATTTTCCATACACATATCCAAATACCGAAGGAGCCGTCGACCCTTACCGCTAATTGCGGCTTCACGGATATCCCAATCGTATACATCTATTGTGGCCACTAATTTTTCAAAAAAAATCGGTGATAGCGTTATTACTAAGGGGTTAGTTATAATCAATAAAATTTGAGTGTTTCATACATGGCCTGTTCAGTTTATCTTGAGACTTTAGTGTTGTCGGGTATTCCTCAATCATGTCATCGAAATTTTCTTGGAGGATGGTATCAATTTTGTTTTCTTGTCTCCATTTTAAATTCTGCAGAAAAAAATTAATAATCGTAACTTGGAATTTTCAAGGTAATTCATAATTCAAATTGCACGAGTCATTATACCTCCTTTAACATGACTTCGGCAGCATTAATGTCGAAATTTCTTGCTGGAAATATTTTTGTAATGAGAATAAGATTACCGTGAAGCTCCTCCTTAACCATATAACTGTTAATTTAACTTACATAGTATTATGCATAAAACACTTGCTTTTACA
The DNA here is from genome assembly GCA_027743935.1 of Sinodicranocentrus sp. ZH6. Lineage (NCBI taxonomy): Eukaryota > Metazoa > Arthropoda > Collembola > Entomobryomorpha > Entomobryidae > Sinodicranocentrus > Sinodicranocentrus sp. ZH6. Next base: position 2,890 of record JAHZNA010004839.1, on the reverse strand, counting down.
TACCTCGAAGCCATCTAATCAGATAAATGTCACTTTTCATGAAACCATTCTTAAGGAATGGCTTTACTTTTAGTTTGAACTGGAAACATGAAAATTGATGAGTAAATTAACTCAAATATTAAAGGAAAAAACGTAAAACCCAGAAAATCCCAACAGTTACCTTATCCAAAGCCTGCTTTTCTTTCAACGTCAGGCTTAAATCTTTCTCTACACTTATGGCAAAGCTGGTGGTTGCAATTACCAAAAGCAGTGCGCAATGGATTAACTGCATTTTTGAAAATAACAGGGAACCTTTCCACGAAGCTATACAACTTTAACTTCAAATAGACAATATTTGCCAATTCTTCCCGATGTGTAGGCTGAAGGGTGTCTATTTTGCAACTGCTCTTGAAAATCGATAAAGTTCATGTTCATCCTTTATACAATTGGCGCATATATATATAAAAAACCATTTGAAAAAAACTAGACATAATATGCATCAATAAGCGAAACAAAAAGAAGAGAGGAGGAATTATTTTCATCATTTTCAGAACATGAGGCTAATTTACGTAGGAACGCAGGAAATTAATTAAAGCCACGAATAAAAATTTTCCATCATAAATTCCATCGAGTGAGATGTGTCCAACCAAACAAAAAAATGTTTTGCGCTTTGTGCACGTAAAACACAACAAAACAGAAACATATTTCTTTCATAAAACACATATCATACATACATATACATAGATGAATTAGCCTACTCTATGCTTATCTTTCGCATTTAAATGAGCTCATCAATGAAGATAATGTATGAAAAATTGTACCAGTTTACAAATGTAAAACTGGCTCTTCCCAACACATATCATGTTTTACATTCTAAAAAGCGTTTAGAGCTTATTTCATGCATGTTCTTGTAATCTCTTTTGTCACTCCTTTTTTTCTTATTCTTTTTCTTCTCTTTGATATTCGTAATTCGTAATGATGCCTTCAGGTAGGTACTGGTACTGTATTTAACGAGTTATGCTGCAACTGCAGTACATCTATAAAAATATTGTGATACACGATACACCTTATATGATATGTTTGTTTGAAACTCTGAACCAGATTTTAATTGCAATTTATTTTCCATTCACGTATGATTGTAGACTAATTGTGGGAATACCAAAATTTTGTTTGTTGGAGTCGGAAGAATACTATGCTATGCTAATTATCTATAACACTTCACCAGCAACTTAAACTTGAAACTTGTACTAGCAACGGCGCAACTTTATTTAGTAGTTTGGTATAGTTTGGTAGGTATTTTAGGACGTTCCGCTTCAAACTTTAGTTAAGTTGATTAATTACGTGAGAGAATTCATACCTAGTCCTAGGTATATACCTAATCACATTCTGATCCTGATTGTGTTGTGGATGGTCGTGTTCGTGTTATATATGGTTAACCAGGAGCTGTAGGTGAATGAATGCTGGTGCACTCATTAAAAACCTGTTCGGACATGTTATGTAAAATATGCTAATTACATGGACAAAATGCAACTTGAAAGTTCAGAATTTAAAGTCTAGAGTTGACTGAAGTCAATAGTTTGAGATTGCCAGAACAGAGAAGTAAGAATACCCTCTAAGCCTAGGGTTCAAATGATGTTCAATGCACTTTATGAGAATGTTGCATGAGTGTTGTAAAATGGTGTTCACAAACATTTCTAGCAATTATATAAATCTTGTTGCACATTATGCATTGCCTAAAGCCTTTGGGAAAGGTTAATGAGTATTCAGGGAAAAAAGCGCAAAAATGGCGATGATTGAAACTAAAAAGAGTATTCCCTTCGTGTTGTTTTTTAAAATGATTCTTTTCCTTAAAATGTACCAAGGGATCAACTAATTCAAGATATAATGCGTTACAGCAACAACAAAAAACACTTTTATCCACATCCTAAAGGCATTTGAAAAAGAGAGAAGTCAAACTGAAGGTGAGTGAGACCGAGACGGCTTAGACGTCCAAAAAAGTACTTTTACACCTGGGTCCGCGATTCTGCTCGTTTTGACGTATATTGGTACGTATGTATTTCATGTTGCTGCACCTGTAGCTAGTTTGAAATTGAAGTAGAAGTCATTTTTGGATTTTATTTTTTTCTGGATTATTTACAAACAATCCTCGAACCGTTATATCACCTTTGTACTGTGTCGCCAGAATGTCTGCCGGTGAGAACCATTCTAAAAGGAACCTTTTTCGTTAAGGTTCATTAGCTCCGTATTTGTATTGTTCGAGCTGGTGGTTTTGTGATGATAACAGCCAAGAACTGCCAGACAGCTCGGCTCCGATGGCCATTGATGAATAATAAATTACGGTACATCCTTTTATATCCCTTTTGATTTCTACCGGACAATTAATTTTACAGAGTGGAGTATGTTATTAATTACTACAATTCCGAAGAGCTGATTTACTATTTTAACTTATTTGTTGAAAGATGGGATACGGCTTAGAGATGACTTCGCTATGCGATAACCACATCATTTAATTTCTCTAGAATTTTCTTAGGTCATAATTATACGATAATTTATCTAAAATCAAGCAACTGCTATCAATTATTTGGTTTTACTAGCGTATATATAACTTTCAATTGGAAATATTGGAGTATACATCAATGGGCCAGCAAACTATGAGAGCATTTGTGTACCCTTCAGATCTGATGAGCTTATCATAACTGCTTTTGTGATTAAGAAATCTACGTTCTACCCATCCATATGTACAGATCATCTCACCGCCAAGAAAGAATATGATATGACATACGATACTCATCCCACCATGTTCAATCCCTTAATAACACTTTATTTTGTACAAAACAGCACCTGATGTATGATAAGTTTACATTTCGTTTGGACATTGGTATCACACCTTTTTTGAATTGAAAGGACAATA
>JAHZNA010004838.1:0-18347 GCA_027743935.1 Sinodicranocentrus sp. ZH6 | reverse complement strand
CCCTTTAATTATTTGCCTAGGGCTGAGAGTAAATATTTTTGACATGAAAAACTTGGTCATGTGTAAACACATTTCAACATTGTGATTCATAAACGCTTAGCTAAGATGTCACTACATAGAGGCTGGTTTTTTCTTGTTCTTATTGACAAAAACAAAACTTGTGCAATGTTAACGTACGAACATCCTACATGCATTCTAAAGACGTTAATGTCAAATAAAGCAAGCAACGCGTTGTATGCAGGACACACAACTATTTACAAACATATTATTACCAGTAAAATGAATTTACTCCTTGCACGAGTTGTTTGAAATTTACTCAAGTTTATTTTAAATTCGAGTTCAATCTAAAAACCCACCTCGAAGTAAATCCAATGTCGTCAACGGGGATCCATGTTTTAACTTAAAATCATATAGGCAATTTCTTGTTTCGGAATTCTATATATAGGATGAGTAGAGGGTTCACGGTTCAGCAGAAGGGAAAAGGAAACTTCTTTGGTCTCCTAAAATGGATTATAAATTATTGTATGCACATCAAGCAGCTTGTTTATAAGTTTTGTGAACAGAGAAATGTGACGTTGAGAACTCGATTAAAGCCAGCGTAAATAGGTTTAATTTCCGTTTGTCGACCGAGCCAACATCATCATCTTCTCTTACAGTGTGGAAACACGCCACGATCCTCATCATCAACAAACCATAATGCTCATAAACAACAACTCAAAAAGAAGAGTGCCACTTTGCACAGAAATCGTCTGTAAATATCTTGGCCCAGTAGTAGACATAGCATGTGGGCGTTTGAAACTTGTGAACTTTACTGCAATGACAACGCTAGTATGCATTACACTAAACTTTACAACAAAATATAGCAGGTATATTTACCCAAAAATCATAAATGTGGTCGGATTTGCCTTTGAAATCGTTAGATTTATCATAATTTGGATGCTCATTGAGGAATGTAGGTTATGGCAATTACTATATTTCTAGACAGTTGCAGAATCCTGTAGGGTCAAAGTATTATTAAATGTACTTGAAGGCACATCTGTATAAAATGGACCCTCAAATGTAATGCTCAATTTTTGTTGTCAGAGTTGTAATGAAAGATTGATGATTGGATGAAACATCCCCTTTCAGAAATAATTTACAACGGTTTCGAAAGCGGAAAAATGAAATAAATGATTACGATGCTTTTCACCATGTTATATTTTATCTCTACCCAAGTCCAAAGATACGAGCATGACAGTGTATACCCAACATAGATTATTGATGCTGACTCCGTGATGAAATTGGGATAAGACGGAAAGATCCAATTGAACAAGAAGCCTTATACACGAAAGAAAGTCGACATATGGAATGAGCTCATGAACAAAGTGTACAAATTTTATTACTATTTTTACCCATTCCCCAATTTTACTACTTGGAGAAAGTGCATGTAAAATACTTGAGTGGTGTGGATGTATATATGGGCATATGTTTACGGTACTCCGTCTCCTTTTTGGTTTTCTTTTGAACAAGTTTGTAAAAAAAAGTAGTGAAATCAAGTCAAGTGTACGTAGGTATATTACTTTCACTTAAGAATACACGTACGTAAACTCGAGATTTTAGCTCTTCTCTAACTTTATTCTACAAGGTTTGACTTGACGGAAATAATAAATGCTACTATCAGCATGTGGGTTTTGTAAGTGTAGCGCGCAGTACAACAGGAGTGCAAACCTTTTTTCTCCAAATCTTCACAATATGTTTTCCTGTTCTTTACTTCATTTTCTAGTATAGAATTTCAATGTTTGAAATTCCAATGAGCAGTCGAGGGATGAGTAGCCCATTCCCTATATGGTATGTAGGATAAAAAGGCTATACAATATATTCTGTAAATATGTAGGTCATCCATATTTGAAAGTGTAAGAGAGAAAATATTTACATGTTCTGCTATCATCCTTCCTGTGCACTATGTATATATATATCAATAGGCACAGAGGAACAAGTTAAGAGAGTTGTTTGGTGTCGTGCTGTGTTGTGTGATGTGATACAAGTTTTTTTCTTCTTTTTTGGTTTAGTCAGTACCACACCACTATGACTGGTCAAATTCACATTCCACTACAAAATAGTATCATTACAGAGGATCAAGATGTATAACCTACAACTATACACACGTCCACGTTTTTGTAGTAGCCATCGGAAGAAGTGTTAAAGTGGAAACGAGACGAGAAGAAAAAGGCTACGGAAAAGAAATTGAGAGTTTTAAGACGGTATTAGTTCCTCGTCCACACTTGACTATATTTTTCGAGAAGGGAAAAGGGATCGAGTAGAATTTTCTTCTTTTTTCGAAATTGGACCCAGAACTGAACAAGATTCCAGGGAAAATACTTCCAAAGATAATGCTGACAACTGGAAGTGCACATGTACATTTTATTTTCTAGTGCACATATATGAATGAATGTTTTAAAGATGTCCAAAAGAAGGGAAAAGCAAAGCTTTCTAGTTTCTCTCCCTTCGCCACATCCCTTGATTCCCTCTCGCTCTGTTACGTTTTTAAGTAGGGCTAGTGAGTGAGTCTGAGGGAAAATGTCTATTTGTATTATACATACGGGCTAGTAAAAACAGGCTACAAAATAACATCTCTGCTAACTGCATGTTATCTATAGTGTATATGTTCATCGTGAACTCATTTGTTAGTAGGATATACAGAGCAATTTTGAAATGGTACGTGAAGAAAAGTCTTGAGTTTTTAAGGAGAGTTATAATGCTATATATTAGTTGATCTCTTTTTACGTCTTGTTCTCATCTTCCTCCAGCATCTTTTTCATGTGTGTGTACATTTTCTGGAATACTTAGAATAAGAGAAAAATACACATGTTCAGTGAATCTAGGTATATAGTTTTCTATATCCATTTGAAAGATTCTTGCTTTCTGTAGTTACACCTATAGCTTCTGTGAGAAGCTAAAAGAAAGCGAAAATGTCGAGGTTTTTAAGGTCTACCATCGTTGGTGTATGACCAGACTAGAAATCGACGTTTAATCCGCTTCAATACCCATTTTAGTTGCCTCCGCTGATCTCTCAATCTCTCCGCGGTCAAAAAGATAACTTTTTACTCCTTCTCGTTTTTTTCAGATGAAAAGATACACACTCTCACTCACTCAGTCACTTATATAGCTGCCGTATATAAGGATGAGTCCTTACAAAGTGTATGAAGCAATAACCAGCCCGAAACAAGCAGAAGACAAGGCAAGCATTATGAAAACAGAGGAGGAGGAGGGGAAAGTGGTTCCATTTTTTGTCAATACAAATGTCTCCTCAGTTGGATGTGCCCAAACCACAAGTTTTTTCCCATGTTTGAACAAATGATGTTCAAATCCAAAGTGTGCTACGTGTTTTTACAGCTTTGGCTTCTCCATCCGATTTCTTTTCCCGTCCGAGAAAGTTAAACAGAGTAGAGAACCCTCATGCTCTAATGTATATATTTATGTGGAAATGATGTCCTCTTTGAATTGAGAGAAAGCTCCGACTGATCATTGGATTTTCACCAGAAAATTATCAAAACTGAAAAAATACAAGTTAATGTATTTTTTCTGGATAGAAGGTTCCTCCCCTTGATGGGCTTTAGATGAAAAATTACTGTTGAATTTGGCTCCACATGAGGAAATCGATTCCTATCTTGGAGCTTTATCCTTTTTTGTATTAGTGTCTTGAATCACTGCGCTATTTCTCATCATGCATTTCCAACTCTGGCTTTGCTATAAAAGTACAAAAAACTTTCACCACCTACCTTATTTCGTTGTAGTAGTCCAAAAGTACAAAAAACTAATAACCTAATCATGCACTAAACCCAAGAACCAAGAAGAATCCAACCGAATATTTAGGTCAACGTAAAAATGAATGCTTAGCTCAGTTGAAATGAAAGTACGAAAAAGAGAGTAAAAAACGTGCTTCAGCAAAATAAAACACATGGCTTCACGTAAACATAAATTGGATGGGAATGTGAAGGAAAAGAAATAAAAGTGGGATACAATATGCACCAAAGTGGCCGACTGTAGCTATAAAATAATAATTAATATTTCATTTACGGGCTCTTCTTTCCTTTCGCCTCATATTACAAAATGTGCACGAAAAAGAGCCCCCAGATTTTTTGCCCCTGTAATAGAATGAACCTAGAAAATGAGCAGAAACTTACCCAAGATTCCTACAAGGTACCACCGTATTCAGAGAAATAAAGGAAACAATAACAAGAAAGAAAAGGTTCCCCGTTATTGTTACTTTTCTCCCGTAAATAAGGGCACATTACATTACACACCATCATGCATACTATCACGTATTGTAAGTATAATACGGATATGTGTGGGTAGTGGGTATGTGTTCGAAAGCATTTTTTAGCTCCAAAAAAGGCTATATGATGGGTACTTGGGCAGGGCATACGCAATAGTACACATGTGAGCATTGAGCAACTTTGAAAGAGAACAAGATGAAATCATTAAATGTGCAACGTATGTTAGTAATTTACGACAGAGAAAAAAGTGTGAAACAATACGGGAGAATGTGTTATATTACATTACGTGATTTTTCTCATTCACTGTACAATCGGTCCTTTGGCAGGAACTAACACACACGGGTACAAAATTTTTATCCACAACTAGAAAAGCACCAAAGCCAACAAACTATTTAGCGGAGAAGAACGTAAGGGTGAAATTCTTGGTAGTAATGTAACAAATGAGAGTGAGGAAGAAAGCACCCGTAATGGCTTTAGATTGTTTATGAAGATGGTTTTATTGGTAGACCAATCCACATTGTGTACTTATTGTCTGACGAACAAAATGTAGGTCTCTTATGACCTCCCTAGAAGAGCAAAGGAAAAACGATACTATACCTACATTCTATGAACATATACTTACTTATATGTATCTTGTGGAAAAGTAGCTTTACGCTGGATGATGATGATATTGCGATCATTTTCCAAGAAACAAGCAAGCAACAGCAAAGCCGAGAGGACCATCAACATTTTACAGCCTTTTCTCTCGAAAACTCTTGATGATTCAACATGGGTTAACTTAGCTTTACTTTCAAAATGTGAGCCTTGGTTTGGCTCCTTATGTTGCTCACTAATGTACTTGAACAATCCATCCATTTACAGAGAAAATATAACAATAAGCAAGATTTATACTATAATAACAACACCTATCCACACACTTCAAACAACATCCGCAGTGCCATCATTAAAATGATGCAACTTTAATGGGAACTGTCCACCCGTACCATTTTTTAAGCCGCTTTTGCTGTATCAATTTTCTCATTTCGAATTTTTATTCTTTTTGAGAGAACTCAACTTGAGAAAGCATATATATCCTAAAACAAGTAAATGCATAGAGTTGGTTTTGTAGATTGCTTGGCTAATTTTGAATTCTATCCGAACGTCTTTCTTCTTTGCTTGCCCATCCTAAGCACATAAGCCAATAACATAACACAATACCATAAGCCAATCACTTACCCTCCATCATAGAGAAGAGAAAAAACATAAACTACATTAGCGACCGGAATCACAAGTCCATGTAAAGCCATAATGTAAAGGGGCATTCCAAACAGAAAATTCCTTAAATGCCATTCCTTAAATAATGTGTCTTTCCAGTTATGAACCTTGAGGAGAATACCAACCGACGTGGATACGCCTGTGTGAATGAAAGTCTTGTGAAAGTACGACACAAAAAAGAAAAATGTTATTTTTTGTTTGGGATGGAGACAGTTTTATGAAATATGAAATGCCAGACTTGTGGTTTGTGTCTGGTTTTATTCTCATGAAGAACATTACAATTCTCATGATTATGATTGTGTGTGATACTCAAAACATCACACACATGTTGTCTAAACAGATAGTAGCACATCCCATAATATCCAATATAGTGTAAAAGATTACGAAAAAAAACGAGAAAGAAGCAAAGAAATAAGGAAATATATAAGGGGATTTAATGGTTTCTCCACGAAGAAACATACTGTTTCCATTTTCCAAAAATTTGACATGGAGTTAACCAAGATAAAGGGGAAATTTAGAGCACTTGGCAAACCCATAGAGTAATGAAGTGGTTCACCACATTTCTCCATCTTTTTCTGGACATTATTATGGCTTATTTCTTTTTATGTGCTTGTATGTCTGTACATGTACAGTTTTTTGAATGGATTCACCAGTGAAAGCGAACAATGTGGTTGCATTGTGTAAAGTAAAAGTATGCCATTTTATAAGCAGATCCTTACACTTTTCTTTTGGCGACAATCACATGCATCTATCTTAGCAGAATGATAAGTAAAATATGAAATTCACTGGTTAAAGTAAAATTTCACATTTCCCCCTGCTATAAGTATGACAATGGAGATGAACGCCTGCAACGATACAAAATATATGCAATTCTTTGTACATGCATCGTAACAACTAAACTGGCGAAATTTTATGACTTAAAGAGGATTCAGGGCGACCATTACAAATATCACAAGATGTATAGATAACTCATTTTATAGGCGTTTCCAATTTTTTAGTGTAAAACTGACTCTCCCTGATATGGATAGTTTGTGATAGGTAGCTAAAATTTCTCATATGTAGAAAAAAATGCAGAGAATATGTGGCGGTTTCCACTTAATATCAACACATATACTTCAGTAAGCATAAAAGATTAAACTAAGAATCAAGAGTATAATCGAAATGCTTTGAATTTTTAAATAATGCAGGCAAAAGTGATCTGATTTGACGAGTGACTTTTCTACGTCAAAAAAATTACGGTAATAAAAGTAAGAATAATAATAATACATAATGAGAGATTTTTTCTCGCTTGATTGGCGATAAGATTTATAACTTAAACTCACATCAGGAGGTATTTTTTGTTGATTTTTCTTCTCACATAACGGAACAAGGCGAATCTGGAATTCACAGGATTAAACACTCTGCGCACTTACTTATACGCTAATGTCACATATTTATTACTTGAACTACATGCTAATAAAAAGTCATGCACAATGATTTACCTTATCCTTCATTATAATAAACTACCCAATAGATTCTCAGAGTAAGCTAATGTATAGTCAGACAGAACTTCAGAACATTGCTTGATGTTGTGACAATGATTATCTCTAATCTCCAACTGACTGTATATTTCTTATGATTATATGCTCTTCACTTGACATATCCCTTCTTGCCACGAATATGAATGCTATGTAAAACCATAACATTATGTGAAAGCAATTTTTGTATAGTATGCAGTATGTATAGCGTTAAGTACGTATGCATGCATGCAAAATACTTTTAGAAAAATAATTGAAAACTCATGTGGGATATAAAACGCTATGAATATATGAATCTGAAATGGAAATAATTGGAAACCAAATTGTAATCATACTAATTGTTAAAATATATTTTAATATTTATATTAAATTTGATTTGAATAATATTTTGCAGCTTATCCCAACATTTCTCTAAACAGAGGATCCATAACTTCAGCCCACTTCTGGTATCCAGCTTGCGAGAGATGAAGCAGATCGGAAGTGTAAAGGTCAGTGGCAAAGTTGTCTCCACCAAAATAAAAGTGTTGCTTCATGTCCAGAAATCGAACAGTGTTGCCGTTGTCGAGATTCTTGATGATTTCGTTGATGTTAGAAGTTCGGACAGTCCATGCCTCGTTACTTCTGGGGAGTACTCCCAAAAGAAGGATCTTCATGTTTGGAAGTCTCTCACGGAGCTCGTTAACAATGAAAACAACTCCAGTAGCAATAGATGTGTCATCGTTTTCTCCGAGATTGTTCGTACCAATTTTCAAAACTCCAAGAGCAGGGTTAAGTCGTTCGGTCACTTCGCCATTCTTAATCCTCCACAAAACATGTTCGGTCTTGTCTCCACCGATTCCATAGTTAGCTGTTCCTAGTGGGGCGTAATACTGATCAAAAACTGGTCTTCCCTCGCCACCCCATCCTTCTGTAATAGAATCTCCGTAGAAAAGGACCTTGACGGAGCCGTTATTGTTCAAAGTGTTTTGGACGTAGCCATCATGACGATCAGCCCACCATTGCTCGTTTTTTGGTTCTCCGACCCATGGGGTTCCAGCTAAGAATCGTAATATAAGTATATAATCAGCAATTACGTACTTTGTCAACACTATTTGCAAATATTTATATTAACTCATAAATTAGATTTTTAAATATTTTATATTCACATACCAAGGGCAGCAGCAAAGCACACTGCTAAAACAAATGCGATGGACTTCATGACTGACGAATAAGATGTGTGTCTATTCAGCTTCAAATCTTACGAGCAATAATACATTTTTACAAGCCACCGGAATCCTTTTATATGGACCGTGACGTGATGAAGTGGTTAAAATCTTATGGACAGTAAAATTACAGGCCCTGAGCATAGATAATTTTATATACTTCTATCATGATCATGACATAATCATTTTGTGTTTTGAAGCAAACTAAAAGTCTCAATTCTCAAGTGTCCCCATCAAGATTTGTGACAAGGTTATTCTCTTTTAACTTTCCATGGTTCAATTTTCGCAGTCTAAATAATGGTTAGGAAAGTGATAAATTTTAACTCCTGATTAATTCCCTTCAACATGTTATATGATCCAGCAAATCTGCTTTACGGTGGGCTTAGAAAATGCCCGTCTGTTGGTTTAAGGAATGAGGATATTCTGACAGCATGTCATTTTACGCAAAAACATGATAACTGATGAATAAGGATTATCGATTATCGGCTGACAGATCTGAAACGTAAACTCCTTCACACCTGTCAGTCAACATCATCAGTTTTCATTTATTAATCATTTTTTTGGAAAGAAGCATATTGCTGAGATAGAGATGGATTCCACATGTCAACCATTATCATGTTAATCACATAATACCTTATTTATAACTTCTATGACAGGATATATTGGAACTGAACCCTTGGAAATGATTGACTGGCACTCTTAATACGTATGTGTACGTATCAGTATCAAGTATCAGTACTTGATCATGTAAAATCATTAGATTGTCTTCAATCGGCCAAGTAAAGGAGAAAAACAATAAACCAATTTATGCAAAACACAATCAGAAATACGGTCAATGGTAGTTTAATTTTTTAAGAATTTTTACTTTTTAATATTGCGCAAACTTTTTTATTGCAATGTCTAAAGGGTTTCGAACACCTGGTATGAGTTCAGACAGTGTATTAATTGCCGGATCCAAAAACTCCTACGTATTTATTTACACATATCTCTATTGACGTCTCAATAAAGGTGACACTATTTATTTACCATGAAAATTTAATTGAGTGTTTATTGAATAATTTAAAGCTATGCCACATCAATAACACGCTACATATTATACTATGTTGATTTAATACTCCAGTTTTTCACTTCTCCGCCACTAAACTAGACTATGCAATGACACTTTTTGATAAAAGAAAAACTAGATCACAGAATTTTCTCATAGGAAAGAACTCGAGCGGATTTTAACCAGATATTTGAATAGGGATATGAGATAAAGAACGCAGACCAAAATGTCTCGTCATATTGATGAAAGAATATTATAAACAGCTATATGTCATTAGCCGTTAAAATACCTTTCATAACTTCAATGGGATAATGTTCTTATTAATATTTTACATTTGATACTGATTTACTAATATATGTCGTCTTACTACAGTCTATATAAAGTCGTCTCTTGGCTATAACAATTTAGAAAGACAGCTTTCTAAGCCGCTCTTCATCGTACTCAATACTAACATCGTTTTTTACTATATTAATATTACAAGGCGTTCACTAAACAATAGCTTCCATATTTTCGTCAATTTCCACTGTAAGTAGAAAGTTGGTGGTAAACTACTATTTCATTATATTGAAAAATTATAGTTGTTATTTATAAAATCTCGATAGGACAACATACCGAAGAATTAGACCGCGCGAAATACCACCAGTAGCCATTTTGGAAGCCATGTGTTTGACGTCAGTAACTAAATCATCAATACGAGCAGGTTCCTCGTAAATGTATGCCGCATCTGCCCCTCCAGCAAGACCGGCAAGCGTGGCAAGATATCCGCAATAACCCCCCATTGTCTCAACAATAAATACTCGACGCTTCGTACCTTGAGCTGATTGACGGATTCGATCGCAAATTTCTGTGATTTCATTCAATGCTGTATCGCAACCAAGCGAAAAGTCTGTTCCAGGAACATTATTACCTATGTCATATAAAACATTTGATATTTACACATAGACAACAACTATTAGCTCACCTATGCTGTTAAAACGGGTATTTCGTAGACTCACTGATAGTAGCAGGGGCGCAAACCATAGGTATCATTAGGGCCTTGAATTTTTCTCGATTCTCAACTAGCATCAAAACCGTTTGAAAAGCTTCAAACCCTCCTATCACCAGTAAAGCCTGTATATTGTGCTTGCGGATTTTCTCAGCAATAAGAGGCAATGTTTCAGGGCTGGGAATCGTTCTGTTAGTTCCCAAGAAAGCACCTCCTTGAGATATCCAGCCAGTGACATCCGCCCATTTAATCTCTTCAATATTTCCATCAATGAGACCTTGGATTCCATCATGTATCCCCATAACAGTGTCACCACGATAAATGCAGTTCCTGACAAAGGACCGTACTGCAGCGTTCATTCCACATGCTGGAGCTCCCACATGCACGACAGCCAAGGTAAATCCTCCCTGTCGTGTTCAATAATGTGTGAATCATTTTAAATAGGGTATACATTAAGCTAGAAAACACAAACAACTAATCTACTGTGTGATATCATGTGTACTATGCTATTTCTATCCACTGTCTATTTCTAAACAAGTGTAAATTTCACTGAGCGTAAAAAGCCAAGGTAGAACCTACCGAGGATCCCCATAATGTGTCCTGCTGCATTTGAATAAGCAAAGGCACACAGCTTATTAATTTTCACGGAAGGATGAAACTGCGAGACAAACGTTAACAAGCTAGCCGTAAGCATGCTTAAACAGGAAAAGTTGCACTCATTAATAAATACCTTTGTCAGTTGCCTCGTCTGAAGAGTCATAGATCATAGATGATTTGCCAAGGAAATACACCAAAAAGTTAAGTTAAAACAGACACATAATCCCACGATTAAAAACTTATTTCGAGCAAACATAAAACAAGCATTCAAACCATTTCAAACATCTGAAAGACTCTTTCAAAAATTAAGGCGTTTTTGTTTTTGTTTTAAACAAAGTTTTTGAAACGTTTGATATAGTGCACGTTATTTTACACTCAATCTCAAAAAAATATTGAATTCATAATTGCAAAATTACTCACCACACCATGACCTTCGGCATCAAAGGCAGATTTGGGTGGTTTGAGTCTGGTCAACATTTTGAAAGTTTCCAGATTCCTTGTGAAACTCCTATAAATTCAAGAAAGCTTTTACGATTGAGCAATTCATGGATGAGACCTTTGATTATATATAGTTATTTATTTAATAACATAAAGACTATACCTCCCCCGTAATTGCACAGCAAGCTCCCACTGTTTTTCAGACATTGCCTTTGCTACAGCTTTGGTCTTTTCGACACATGCCATTAACGGAACTCGTACTGCTTGGTTTCCATCCAAAGAAACAACACATGCTTCTGAATCTGGTGTAGCATCCATTAGCGCCATAACTGCCTCTGCTCCCATCCGGCATCCCTAGAATGTAGAAATAAGTTGTGAGCTTTAAAGAATGTAAAACAAGAAGTCATTTGGCACAGCCCATTTTTGAAATTGCAATCAGCGCCCAGAGTCTTACCAATATTCTATCAAACGCAGATGGGCTTCCTCCACGTTGCACATGTCCCAAAACAGTAATTCTTGTATCCTGCTGCAAATTCTCCACTACAACTTGCTTTACTTGTTCCGCAGTTATGGGCTTACCGTCTCTATCGATAGCTCCTTCGGCAACAATGATAATATTTAAACGCTGGCCGGCAGCACGCTCCTATAACATGAGCATCATGATCACATTAGTTATTGAATTTCAAAACGACACACGGAAGGAAGCTTTATGGTTAGCAATGTAATACCCACTTTGAAACCCGCGGCCCTTTTGTTTAATAAAGTATCAAAGTGCAGTAATTATAAAGCATTCATTCAGCATTAGTAAGAAATTTAGAATTGCCTGAGCAAGTTTTCGGCATAGTTTCGCTGGCCATTCTTTTTCCGGTGGCCATTCCGGGATGAACACAAAATCCGCTTCACTCGCAAGCGCACCCACTAAAGCCAAGTACCTAAAATAAATTGTTAGTAATTTAATCCATTGAAATAAAGTAGTTACAACCGTTTGTTGTTTGTGAAAATAATTCAATCAAACTCAAATAAAAAATCCAACACTTGAAAATCTTTTGTACAAAAGAAAAAACAGTAAGAGATAAGTCGCTTATTGCAATATTATTGCACGGCCAGGAATTCCACTGAATATTAGCAGGGGCTATTAATATGTATCCAAACTTTCACCAAACACCAAGCAATTAACTTTAGTATATGCTTTCCCATTCCCAATCGATAAGTTTCTATCAACCCTATTGTACATTCCTAACAGTTTAATATCTTGCCTGCTCGAGTTTATCGCAAAGCCGTTTCTGCCAATCAACTGGTGGAGGATCTTCAGGGACAAAAACATAATCCGCTTCCGAAGTAAGAGCTCCAACCAACGCTAGATATCTTTTTATAATAATATCAAATAATAAGGTATAGGACATTCAATTGGGCTCAAAAGATACTATTAGTATGATACAAAGATGCTATTTTTCTTCTGCATATCTAGCCGTGCATATATGAAAGTCGTACAAATCGGCACAAATTCTTGTAGATAAAGTACGCATCGCATCTTTAAATTTTAAAAAAGAAGGTCTTCAATTTGTTTACCCACAATGACGACCCATTACTTCTAAAATAAATGTCCTTTGATGACTGTACGCAGTGGAAACAATCGCATCGATGCAGTCAATAATCCTGTGCAGAGCGGAATCCGTTCCTTTGTCAAATTAAAATTGCACAAGTTATATTTTTGTAAGCATACTAGTAAACAATAGTTAATTTTAACCTACCGATAGTCATATCAGTTCCACAAAAATCATTATCAATGGAACCAACCATCCCAACGATATTTAAATGTGCATTTTTGGTTTTTTGTTCAGCAGTTATTCTTTTTTGAGCCAGCAACTCTTCCAAAATCCCAGGCCATTCTTGTCGGAATAAATTTGCTCCAGTAAGGGACCCATCACCACCAATAACAACCAAATTCGTAATCCCTTTGTCAACTAAATTCTTTGCTCCTTTCAATCGACCTTCCCGAGTAGTGAAGTCCTTGCATCTTGCCGATCCAATTACAGTTCCGCCCTAATAAGTAATGATAAATCCATTAAAAGTGTGATGTCCAATATGATTTCATCTGTGGTACTAAACATGGTAATATCATTTAAAAATTCCTGTTTTATACCTTATGAATAATACCAGAAACCGATCCCCATGATGCTTCTTGAATATGCTCAGCTCCATCCACCAACCCCTGATAACCCTCTCGTATGAAGTGTACTTTGCAGCCAAGATAGATTCCCACACGAACAACAGCTCTTACAGCAGCGTTCATGCCTGCAATGCAAATTTAATACAATGATTAGGTTGATTGTGTGCAAACATGTACCTAAATATACTACAGATTGAATGCAAATTATGTATGGACGTGGTCAAAAATCCAAAATAACCTTGAGAATCTCCTCCAGAGGTCAAAACCGCCATGCCTTTTCCTTTGCATGACCCCTGGGTCATTTTTCGTCGCACAGGTAAATCGTGGTGCGACATTGTTTTTCTTGGTGGTGTTTTGCTTACGCTTAGCTTGCTTGAATTAGGAATACAATTATTTTCGGCGCTTTTCCTGCAAGAATTAGGGCTTGCAATACTTAAAGGTATTCCGCAAGCACCATGCTGTAATAAGGGACCTTTCTGTTTCTCACTGGGACTGTTTTGCGTGTTACTACTCTTACTACATGTACTTTCTCTTTTAATCTGCTGCTGCGACTCAAAGTTAGAATTGGAAGACCGATCTTGCCTTGGAATTTGGAGTATGTCAGATGATAGGAAACATTCAAGCGAAGAGGGTATCCTGTCCTCATGAGATCCCATGATCAATCCACCTAGGCATATAGGCATGCATAAAAAAGACACGTATAAGTATCATTATATGTCTACTGAAGGAACATACTACATGATTTTTAGAGGTGCATAGTGCATAATGAAATACACAATCCTGCACGCAGCATAAAGACGGGTTTGGACCGACGACTCCTCGGTATATTTTTATGAACTCAAAGTTGAAGCATTTAAGTGTGCCTATATGAACTTCATGCATATTCACATGTTTTGTTTTTTATACTTGATCAAATCAAGCCATACAGTATTGGTTTCATGAATTACAATACGAACATAGCCATTTAACCAATTAAATTTAATAGGACCATGTACGTAGCTAAAAGGGAGCAAATTCTTCAAACGCAATACACAATAAAAACTTATTTGCAATTACTGCAAATGGTTATTTTAACACGTGATTTCAATTGCTGCATTTGAATTATTGTGCATGTTAGCAAAACTGAATCTATCGTCATGAAATGTCATGCCTGCCAGGCCAGATCAAGTATCTAATATCTAAAAACCTTCGCTACATTTTATTCTGATGCGATATGGTGAGTAAGCATAGTCCGTAGTCCGTGTAAAACTCATGGTTGCAAAACTTGTTCAAGTGATATGCAATGCAGTAACATAACATCCGATTTACAAGGAGTTTGCACGATGCAAAATATATTATGTGTAAACTAACTGGCTGATATATTACTATAATGGACTAACCTTTAGTTTCAAACGACCCTAAATAAATCTAATCCGCAATGGCAGTATATTTCTAATCTGAAGATGTCCCGTGAGTCCTATCGTAATCACACTGCAGTTGGCAGTGGCATGACATGGCATGAGTACAGAATATTACTATTACATGCACATTCAATTGTGTTTAGTGACGTATATAATTTATGTAATTTGAGCATTCGCCCAATCAATTAGACGCGAAAGTTATTCAGTGCTAACTTACATGCGATGTAGTTGTGTTTTATTCTATGAAAATGTGACATGATAATGATTGGGTGGAAAAAAGGATGCATACCGCAGGAGAAAAATTCAACACTACATATGCATGTCATTATTTAACTACCTGTTGGAAGTAATACATACAGATTCTTTACAATACAATCACACCTCACCTGAACTGAACTGAAATAAGGAAATTGAAAAACTTTTAAACTGAAACTTTATCACAAAAACACTCGAAGTATATATCCCTAAAGAAATGCCATCAAATTGCTCTTTGTACCATATAAATCAGTTGTCTGTGATTAATTAAATGTATGTACAAGTCTCTGGAACATAAAATGCTGCATCGAATGCGAATATTATGTCGGTTAATGGAATGAAAGTCATCCAGTAGTCAGTCAACGCCAAAAATCACCCCAGTATTTAATATTCCAATTTCTAGCCGAAGCCGAACTTCCTTGATGTTGTTACTTCCAGACTTCTTTTCTTAATTCATATGCAAATCATAAATGCCCCACAGGGCTTTATTAAACTCCTTTAATCAGTTCAAAGAGTCTTGTCAGCCACTTCTTATCAACTCCACATTATCGTGCACATTATCAACCACCAAAGAATGCAAAACGTACTACTCCACACGTTTCTCTATCTGTTTGTAGAAAATGCAGATTATGCGCAGCAGCGTTGTTTTTAGATTTATATTTTTTTCTCGAGTTTTTATAATAAAATAAACCCTCTCCCTAATAACAGAAATATCTTCTTAAAGTCATTTTCAACGGCTATAGAAATCCCTATAATGAAAATGTATGTAATATTTAAATACATATATAATTGGATACAGATGCACACACGTAAACCAGCAACACTCACTACTGTACAGCGTATAACATAAAGTTATACTCTTGTACCTTGAACTTAACGAAATCTGAGAGCTTCAAAAGTTCTCAAGAAAAATCTTCAAAAATGCACACACTGCAACTCTAAAGGGTCCACTAAAGTTGTTAAGTCAAGTAGGTGATAGAGCAAAATGAAAAACGACGATGTACATGAATTCTAGCGAGACGTCTTGTGAGACGAGACAAAACTTCCTCCACGATCCAATAAACTTTAGATTAAATAGATTTTTGTCGATGTGACTAACGCTCGAATGTGAGTTGAGAAATATACGTATCAACTTGCATTAATTTTGTGTAGTCAACAAGGAGGTAACATCGTTGTTATCCTCTTATCCTTCTATACAAATATTGAAGTATTGAGTACTTTAACTTAACGAGTGAGTAGTAATCCGATGGAGTAGGTGTATACAAATGAATGACAAACATGAACTTCCGAAGATTGATCTTACAATAACAACACAAAACCTACTATGTAATGCAACAAATGTGTGATTCACACGCTTACATCGCACAGGTTCTTTCTTTTCAATCCTAGAAATCTCATTGTCAGTAATAGTACGTTTAGATTGCATACTATACGAGTACTATAGTACTTACGACATGGTATCACATGTAGATAAGATTTTTCAATATCAATTTACTGTTTTACTTGGTATTCTTGCCAGCCTATTCTTATCTTTGATTTGAAAATTGAGAAATACATTGGAGCCCATTGGAACTTTCTCCAAGCACCACACGCTGATATCCCATTCGCAGGCCCAGCATCTCGCTCTCGTGCACACATTGCATTGCATCGTGTGCCGATCGGCATTGTAGTTTACAATTATAACTTGCGAAATTTGGAGTCTGACTGCTAATGATTACATGAATGCAATCTGATATGACCTTCAAATTACTAACGACCTAACGATGGAAGTCGATACATGTGCATACCTAGCTAGGATTTTTCTCACATATTTTATTTGAATATAATATTGTGAATCAGCAATTTGACACTGCGTGTATGCATCTAAGACTTCTTTAAAAGTACTTTTTGAGCACGTCCCATTTTTATGAACTGATATAGGTATAGATAATGGCTATATTAGAAATATTTGCAAAAATTTCCTTATACCATACCACTACTTTAGTTAGTTTGTAAACCATTTAAAACAACCGCATCCAAATTGGGTTCACTTTTACCCACCTGCTGAGCGAGTCAAATTCTAAGTATCGCAGCTGCAATGCGAAATTGTAGTATAAATCATTAAGATACATATGTTTGTATCATGGCTGTAGGTTAATTTACCCACAACACTTTCACCCATGTGCTTTCCTACCCACAACTTTTTACCCACTATTCATTTTTGCCCGACATGCAAATCCCCCAATTTAAAAAAATGGTTGCAGCAAATAATATTTAGTGTTTTAAGACTTCATTCAGCATCTTGACTCAATTGATTTACCCAAACATTGAAGTGAAATGAATATTAACGTGTCATTTTAACCATGCTATCTTACCTAATCAAAAGTTCAATAGAAAAAAATTCACGGAATTTTTTTTGGGTGAATTAACCAAACACGATATATCATATTGCAAATTGTATTCATCACTCAGACTCTACATCAGGCAACCAAATGACGATTTGGTTCCAGGAACTTCGTCCTCATAGTTCCTGTAACACTGCTCATTGTGCAACTGCTGCCCTCAATATTTTTTAGATGGGCAAGAAAACACAGAAATCGGCTCAGAAACGCAATTTATTTCTCAGCGTCAGCACTCCATTACTCTGTTTCATTATTATTACCCCGTCATCTAATTGTTCATGAAAACATTCCATTTATCGGATTCATATTCCTTTGAGCGTAAAATAGCAACTACCAGAAACGTAATTTTTATGTTGGTAAGTCGAATTGTAAGTGCTTCACCAATTTTTTTCTCGGCTCATTCAGGTATCTTTGTAAACGTATACTGCATCATCGTGTTGAATGCATCACTTTACATGAAACCCATCATCATTTCATCATTATGAATTATAAAATGAATGTATTATTGAATAGTGAACGCTGGTTTGACCCAAAGTAAGTTGTAAGATATATAAAAGTTTTGACACACCCACCACGTATTTACTCATAATTAATTACTAATTACATAACTGGTCTAAGTATATCATTGGCTTTGACTCTTCTGCTAACTTAGATAGTCAAGTCAAACTTTCCTAAACAAAGCTATTCGTAAAATGGGCATAGTCTGGGGTGATCTCACGCTTCTACATTATTAGTATCGGGACGATACTCTTTAATAATGTTGTGTGTGTCTGTTACTCTGTTAGTCTGTTACTCTGTTTCTCTGTCCGCAGAATAAAAACGTTGACATACGTTTTGTACTTACATA
>JAHZNA010004837.1:0-19178 GCA_027743935.1 Sinodicranocentrus sp. ZH6 | reverse complement strand
TTGGACTTTTCGTGGAAAACTACACCTTCAATATTTTGGGGGTGGGGGGTCATCGGTTACCCCCACCCCGCGTGGAGTAACATTTTTCAACTCATGAGATATTAATAAACTTATTCATGAAAAAGAAAATCATCCCCCAAAAGCAAAGTCCAACCTTGCACATTCACGTACGTACAGGCTCGGCTTATGTATATGATATGATAAGCAATATCCAACCAAGCATATACAACCACATACAGGGGTACAATCTCGGCTTATGTATATGATTACTGGAAAAAAGAGGGCTTACAGAGAAGTAAAGAATTCAATAATTGCTTTTATATCTTATCAGGAAACACTTTATATCAATAGTTGGATTGCTTGTGCAGTATGCACTTTTTATTAATATCATATTGCTGTATTGTTTTTTTGTCGTTATCCGTCGGTCATTGGACACATCATGGGAAATATAGTAAACATAATGAGACACTGATAAAGCCACTGGGGCTAGTCATTTAAAACAAAAAGGATTCCCCTTTGGACAGATGGCTTTCAATCTAATATTGTAAATTGCCGGTGAAGCGGTCACTTCAAAGAAATGTTTAATATGTCAAACACACGTTGCTGGGAAAAGGGTGTGTTCGGATCTCATTTGTTCTTTTTTAGTTGAAAGGGGATTTTGTTGTATGGTGTTTTGCAGAATAAATTGATAAGGCTGAGTAAAACAAACGTTTTACTGACAGTTTTTACTCTGTTGATTGCTCCAAGCTTGTGGATATGCTGTTTCCCAGTACTTATGAATTATTGAGGTTCCTGCCATATTTCTTCTTTTCGCTGAACCTGATCCCGTCAATTTTTTTGCCGTTTTTGTCTAGCTCGTTGCTTGGGACTTGGGATACCTTCAACCTCTTTCATTTTTCAACTTGATAATACTAATCCTACTTGATCATCGTAAAACGGGTAAAAGAAGAAATCTCTCTTGACATGATGACTTTATCCTTGTTGGAAAAAGTCATTTCCACATGTCATGGAGAGCATCCGGTGAAGAAAATATCGGATGCTTGTAATACTTCCGCTTCAAACCAGATCCACAGTATAAATCAAATCAACCTTATTTCCTTCAATCCTATTCAGTTTATTATCGAAGAGCATTGCCGACAAGGGATAAAAAATGTGTCATATTTCACGCCCAAAATATCCCCCTCTGGCCGGCTAGCTGCGGCTTTTGTCTATGCATATTTTATCCTTTGGATAACTGTGCTTTTTCTGCAGCAGATGATTTTCGATGAATGTTGGTCAGTCGGACTGAACTTTTGAATGATGCCTTTACAAATCTCTCCTTTTCATTCTTGCATGCAGAGCAAAGAAAAAAAGAGCTGTAAAATTAATGAATTCTCTAAACCATTCATTTCTCTTGTGTTTTTTTCTCTCTCTCTCTTTCTTACCAGGCATCTTCCCAAAGGGTAAAAAGTATTGAATTGGACTGACTGCATTGATTACATCAACGAGAACAAGGAACAGTTATGGCAATTAGTAGAATAAGCACACACACGAAATGCAATGCGTGATGTGGTGTAATTCGTCATTAGCCACTGACTCCCTCTCCGCTACTCTTTCAGCTATTTTTTTGCATGCCAAGATGCTATCAAATCAAGTGTGGCATTGCACCCTTTTTTTCCTCTTCGCGAACTAAACTTCTTGGTGAATATAGAAAGCGTTATTTGGAGAACTTTTTAGCGTGCTCAGTTGCCTAAGCTTGATGTTAATTCTGCTACTAATTTACTCAAGAATTTATAAATACACGAGAAATGGATTATGTTCATTGTTTTGTCCACTCGTGTTACAACACCACAGGGCTAATAAGATATCGTAGAGGGATGACGAATTTGCACAAGTATATAGTGCAGCCGAAATGTGGGTTTTGAGTAAAGCGTGCATGCACGCATACCTATATTATGTAATCCGTGTAATCTATGTGTTTTCCTAATAGTCAGTGCAAATTGGGTTCACAGTGAGCATATCAATTCACCAATAGAGGGATTTGACGAGAACGGTTAAAACTGGTTCGCTCCTTTTATGCATGATGCCTGGCAATTCATTATTGGAAAAGGATAAGGCTAATTACATCCCCTACTCAAATCTGTTTTACATTGATTAAACCTTCGCTGGCCTAAACTTGTCTGCTTCTCGTATTCGCTCTCCTATCATTGGGATATAAATGGACACACTAGTGTATGCAGTAGTTTTATATGAACATTGCATATATTCATCGAGATGATTGGGTTAATCGTAACTAATGAATTATTCAAACGACCTCAAGGCAACCTATTCAATTCAATAGACTTATAAGAGTGTTTGAGAGTATCAGTCAGAAATAATCAACTGTTTTAAAAACCCTAACACTTATATAATATAGGTAAAGTCAAGTAAAATATTACGCTTCGAACTGTGTCAATCCATTTACCTTCTTGGACATATCATTAGATAGTTAGCCAGTAGCCGTGTCAGTATTATTTATACGTAGATTTTTTTTCCCCTTTTCTTTCATTCTGGCTAGTTTACAACATTCAATGAAAATATCATAACTTGCGCATAAGTACCTAGGCAAGATATTGTCGAACTAAACGGTAAGAAATATCGAAACATGCAATTTCATGCGAAGAATGCAATTCTGACATCCCTGTCCCCGAATGGTTAGGTTTTGGTATTTTACCACCAAGTTTAACCAGTAATTAAAATATCAAGGCTTAACCATTCGCTAAAATGAATGTCATGATTGATTTATACGCGTGAAATTAAATATGATTTAGTCTTTCCTGAGCAGGTACTTGTTAGTAGTTCATCTTTGATTGCATAAGACTTACAACTTAATGTAATAATTCCAGACGAGGGATAAATGTATTTTTGTTATGTAGGACGAGATACTAAAAGTCTTTCAACTTTGGCTCATCATATGTCATGGCCTAATAATGTTGACTGAAAGAAACCTTTAAATATTCTCCATTTTATTACAAATATAATTGAATATGTCTTCACTGTCCCTTTGATCTTGCCTGCACTAATTCTTGATCCTATTTTTGACCTGGATTTGTGATAAGTCAAATACACAAGTACAATATATTTTGAGATGCTTGTACTTCCCTTACATAGCTTTCTCTTCGCACGTCTCACGCACAAGACGGAGGACGGATTTTCAAAAAACTGACAGCCAACTAGAATCCCATTATATTTATATAGAGGAGTATGCACTGCCATTTCATTCGAGAAGGATGTCAGCTGCTTTGTTTTCTGCACAGGCTGAATTTTCAGCTGAGTTTGAGAAGGGCTCACAAATTAGCCACCCTATCAGTCAAGGCTTAATTCTCAAGTGGAAATTCCAACATGTATTCGGTAGGGGAAAAAAAAGAAAGGAATCAAATCGTGAGAAAATCTAACAAGATTAGTGTAGCAATCCTGTTGAATGATTCCCATTGAGACTCTTTCTCTCTTCAGTGTCATTCTCATTTTTCCCTTTCTTTTCTCACTTCTTGTTCCTTTCTTCTTCATTACCGGTGAGACAGTAGTTGAGATGAAAAAATCTAGCAAGGTCAAACTCGAAATAGCCTTTATTTCCGTTTTCCAGACGTTTTTGATGGTTAGGAATGGTTAGGATGATGATACCCATGTGAAATATTTCCACTACTACGCATTCCACTTTACAGCTCGTATTTCCTCTAGTTTTAACATGTACATCATAATCATCAAGACGAGAAGTGCAATGAGAGAATGGCAAGCTGTCCATCTCACAAAGCCCCGTAATAACACAACACAAATGGACTTTTTTTCTCTTGCCTTCTTTGGCAGGTCAAAACTACAAGCCAGCAACAGCAGCCCACTTTACAGAAACAAGCAATAATACCGATAAAACCACCTCGCTACTCTCTCTGGTCGTCAGTGAAACACTTTTACTTGTTTTTTGGTCGTATATGTATGGTGGTGGTGGTGGTTGCAAAGGGCTTAAACTTGAGCAAGCCAAGACCATACATTTCCACTCGTAGTTTTCTAAATATAACTGAGATTTTACGCTTTTCTCTCAAAATGCAGGGTTTTTTTTCCTTGAAGGGATTTATCAGTTTGGAAAGCTATGTATTCCTTCTTTTTCACACAAACATTGACGATCCTTTTATCCTACTGCTACTCAATCAATCATGACGCTAAGAACGGTTCATGATCAATTCCATCTCGCCAAGAAGGGCGCAACTAGCAAGTTCTTGATTTCTCCAGAGTTTCACATGTCAATGATTAAGTGGCTGACGTAATTCTTACAAATCTTGAAAAACTAGGGACAACATAGATGCCTCAAGGATTAGTTTCTCTCTCACAGAATACGTCGTTAATGTATCATCTGTAAATGGGAACATTTGTACAAGCCCTGATGCAAAAATAATGACACTGTTTACACTTTTATTAAGGAAAAGTTAATTTGCCCCGATGATGCTTCTTTTTCACTTCTTTCAAAACAAGTTATTTGCTTGGTGACGATTTTTCCTCCAATAAATTGTTTGATTTCTTGTGATGGTCATTAAATCAATGATATGCGTGTATCATTTTTAATATATGCAAACTTTGTACCTTCTGCTGTGAATTGATTTTTCAGGTAGTCTGAGAAAAGTTAAGTTGTAACATTGTTGATTTGGAAAGGGCTTATTAAGAGGCGCCAGTCGGGTCTTTAACCTTGCAAAAACTTTGATTTTTTTCCTTCCTCTCATTGAGCAAAACCACTGGGAATATGAAGCAAGAGATTTCACAGCAGGGAAGTTTGTCCTTTCCCCTTTCAGGCAAGATACAAGATGGGGAAGTGCAAGGATGTTTCTGCATTATTTATTGATTCCTCTCATTACGAACAATTAGCGTGGAGTTGACTCCATGCTCAATACCTTCCCTCCTGGGGTTTATACTTATTTTGTTTGGATTTTTTTATGCGGAAAATCCATTTAATATTTGCACCTCTGAAAGTTTAAAAGAATTTTTGCGTTTAAAAAAATAAAGCGTTGCTTTCAGCTAGAGAAAGATAGACGCCCTTGCACCCATTTGCATGTAAATGTAGACATGATATCAAATGACTACTTTTACAAGACGATATTCCTTTCCGCCAGAGTCATTTAAGCAGTTGATGATAAAAAGGATGCAGAGCAAGTCTCAATGAAGAAATGCTCTTTTTCACCATCACGCTTGACCTCCAGCCATATCCACTTTTTTAATTCATCCAGTCATCATCATAATCCCAGTAGATTGGCAAGATTGCACTTCCCTAAGGCATCGCAAGTAATCACTTTAGAGTTGAAAATCATTTAGAATATTAACCGTTCAAATATACGAAAACATATATGTGTTGGAGCATACTCGGAGGAACTCATTGTGGTTGTGAGTTTATTTCTTGAAAAGTAATAACGTCATGCGTGCTTTGGCCGTCTACTGCATTGACGACAATATATTCATCGAATGCTGTTTTTTTATATATAAAAATGTGGTAAAGTTACCCAAAGACATTTGCCCCTTTATGCTAATGGACTGTTTCCCTTTGATCTTATAAAACTTTGAGGAGAGGATCAGGAGAGGAGATTTAGAGTTTTGTTTGACCAAATTAGAGCAGTCAATGGACCCGCTCACCCTTGATTTTGGGGAAACTTCGTTCTAAGCAGTTCGTATTAAAGGGGTATGCATATATATGTATTGGGGTTTAGCATAGAACTTCACTGAAGCGCCAAGCGCCATATATTGACTAATGAGTGCTCAAAAACCCTGAGCGCTGTGAATTCGACTGTTAGGCATCTAAATTCAGTGCTGTGTACTTTGTCGGATATAAATTTTTTGAGTGTTTCGAGAGGAAAAACCGACTTACTTTGTCAACCTTAAATCAGCACCTGACTTGTTTTGAATGTCAAAAAAGAAAAACAGACTTTGAACGCTCGGCATTATTGAAATCCCATACTCCAACTAGGATTTCCATGTACGCATATAAAGAAATAAATGGGTTGGAGGAAAGGGTGGAATTTCCTTTGGAGAAATTTCCATCATGCATCCTGTGTGGAGACACTTTATTATAAAGAAAATATACTTTTTTCAGTAGAGAAAGGTAAAAGTATGAAATGTTCATATCCTCTTTTCTCTCCCACTCAAAAATTCGTATCCCCCGCATTTTACTCTACTTTCAAGTCAAGGAATTCCCTTTGTCCCTCAAACAAAACAGGCTCTAAGTTTGATTTACTTTAAAAAACAACAGATCTCGCTATGCCAGTCCGTGTTCAGGAGCCAAATTAGGTTTCCCAAGGTACCATACTTTTAGCTGAAAATATGGTAAATTTAAAAAAATAAAATTCCGAAATACAGTTGATTTCAGCCAGTTCAAAGATCTTTAATCTTTTCACGTTTATTACTTTTTCCAAGCAAATTTTGAGTTTTAGATTTTTGAAATTTGAGAGTAAAAGATACGTTAAAAGATATGTTTGTTTTAAGAACCCTGTTTTAGCTCCTTTACGGGAAACTGACATTGAGGGAACCAAATTTGGTTCCTGGGCACTGACTGCATGCGGGGTATATTTTATCAAGTGTTTTATGTAGTCTTTACTGGTTCTTTTCTATTTACATGTTTTTTACCCACCTTTGTCGAGCAACGGGACACAATGGTAATGCAATTTCGTACTTCATCCAAGTAGAAAATGGACTAGGCATTTTCCCCCCGAGTAGGGAGCAAGGATAACAATGTGCATATTTAAAGTTGTTGGTTGTTGCATAATTGTTTGAAATTTCCTCGTCCCAACATTCCTTGTCATGTCCTCCCTCACATCAGTGACTTGGGTGGAGGGTAAAGTTTGCATAATAGCGGGAAAGGAATTTTATGGGATGTTATTATATTATAGGAAAGCGGGGAAACAAGGTAACAAAAGAGTAAAGGGAATTGAGACATCGAGAAAGTAACCCACGCCGTGTGTATAACCTCTTCGCATTTGCTTGGCCTTTTTTATTTATTCTTTAAAAAGAAAAACCTTTCCATTTCGTCCAGAAGAAAGGGGTAAAATGTCGAGATGAAAGGGGAAGGAGAGGAAGGGGGAAATGCTTTTTACATTTTTGTCGGATTCTCTGCTGGCCACACACTCGTCGTATTTTTTGAATGCAGTTTTTCATCTTTCAGTAAATCAGAATAGTGAACTATTCACGTTGGTTCAAGGAAATATGCATGTCCACCCCTTCTGCCCACTTTCCATGAGACAGCCAGCTAAAAACAGAGAAAATTCCCTAAACAGATTTGAACCTTGTAGTGCATTTATTTTTACATTTCCATTCAAAAAGAAATCTGGCCTTTGTACAGGACACTATTGTATCTGCATAAAAGGTGGCAATCGGATTTGCAATGGAAAAAAGACTGTTTTCTCTCTTTCTCATGCATGGTGGCTTTTCACAAGCCACCCGATTTGAATTCCTTTATGTCCTTGTGTCTCGAGTCTCGACACACCATGCCAATTCTAGTTACCATTTAGAAATTTTCGTGAAGCGAAGAAGAATAGTGAGAGTGCATGGCAGAACTCATTCAACAAATAACTCGATTGTCAATATACACCACGTCGGATGGCTTCTGTTCTCCGGGAGTATATTTCCCAGTTCTGAAGAAAACTCAAGTTTATAACCCGTTTTTCCAAACTTCGTTTTTGCTCTATAGGAGAACGGGTATATATATATGTGAAGACATACACACGGGTGCAAATTTGACTTTGAGAAAATAACAACTTTCTTACCTCAAGCAGTGCTCACACTTGGAAGAAAATATCTAATGTAATAATATTATACCCTGTCTATATATGTCTTGTTTACAAGTCGAACATTTTTGAACTGGCACGAAAATGCGAAGGGAGTAACGTCAGGGTTGACGTAAAGCAATATGTTAATATACATTCATGAGGTTTTCTATACGTCAAAAATGTAGAAGATATGGATTCCTTGAGGGTGTAACCTTCTCTCATCATCTTTCGCTTAGCTGGATTTTCTCTCCAGTGAATAAAACATGTGAGTTTACAGGTTAGCATATGCCCGACTTGCTCTTCTTCACGGGGAAAACGTATCTCTGGGAAAGGAAATGACGGCTTTTCTCCCTTTTGTTATGTTCGCATTATAACATACAGCTGTCGGTTGATGATAATGGAGAATGGCAGAGTGGGTTGTCTTTTAAAATGAATAATTTTCTCTCTACCATGAAAAATTCGTTTTCGCTACCTCACCCTCCCTATGACTTACTGACGTTGGTAATCGAATTTGCATGAAAAGAGTTAAAAATACTTTGCGGTTCGAGCGTCATCGAAACCGAATTACGTAAATTGAGTCTACCGTTCAAAATGACGTAATTTAATTTGTCCAGGGAAGCATGTCCTTTTCTTGGTGTAAGCTGTTCAGTAACTGGAGGGGATTGTAAAATGTAATTAATTTAAGAGGCTTAGTAAATTATAACGATTTTCGTTTTACAACTTACAGAATAGCCGGTGCACCGATCATGTTTGTCTGGGCAGCATTGTGTCTTTCCCAAATACGAAGAGTACTTCAGTAACCTGCCGGCCTGTAGAAGAAGTTCGAAATTTAGCCAAGGATTTTTATGATCAATATTATACATCAATTAAAAGGTGAATACACTTCAAAAAGTTGCTTCAATTTGTGTTTTTAGTGGATTTATATCAGATTTGTTAATGTAATTGTGAGGATACATCTTTCATTTTAGATTCAATTCAACCTCTCACACGCAACGATGGGAGCAGGTTCTTGCAGAGATTGATGACACCGGCACATACAACCTCACCGAGACTGAGCTAGTTTATGGAGCTAAACTCGCTTGGAGAAATTCCGTGAGGTGCATTGGCAGAATACAATGGGCTAAATTGCAGGTGCGAATGAGAACAATTACACATCACGCTTTGATGTGGGATTGTTTGAAACACAACGATTGTAAAAACAATGATGTGCATGCTACTCTTTGTTAAAGATTATCACGACAATGATTAAAATTATGGTTTTTAGGTTTTTGACGCACGCAGCGTCACTACCACAACTGGAATGTTTGAAGCTGTGTGCAAGCATATTAAATATTCCACAAATAAGGGGAATATCCGGTAAGTTTTGTGCTCATTATTACTTAACAATCTATGTGGGGCTTTTGTCTTCTTCGGAAAGATTATACAGACAGAGCTTTGAAATGACTTGAAGTATGTCCACCGTAGTAAACCACCGTAGTAGTATTTCTTGAAAAACTGAATTACATTGCAGACGTCAAGATACGTAGAATATAGTAATTTTAATGTAAACCATAATTCATGAGATGGAACAGTTTTTTACAAGGTTTTACGGGTGTATGTTACAATAAAATTTATCGCTGTTTACTGTTGACGTACTTACTTGCTTATATGTACACAAAATTAGTGATGAACGCAACACGTCGTATGCAAATGCAAATTAAAAATTAAGCTGTCACATCTTTGAAATCAATTCTAAATTCAGTATACGCTTGTACTAAATCACTTTTGTTTTTTGATTCAAGGGAAAATATTCTCTTTGAGGGACAAGAAAACCTGTTGCGATGGCTATTCTCCATTTTGCACAGTCTTTTTAATAGACTTAATTTTTGATCGTTGTAAAGTTATAGGTCATTTAATTCATAACGACCGCTATCGTTAGCCTGACCTTTACATGATTATCGCTTGTCAACTACAACTACGATCATCTATAAAAATAGGGGAAGTTTGTTGGTTCATCCTAATTTTCAGAAAATTCCCTTTGTTAATATAATAATCCTATCCTCATGACTTTACCTTATGAAATGAACTCTTACCTCGTGAACATGAAAGCAAATTTTCTTCGCCTGGTACACAAGTACAAGTACAAGTTAGTAGTGAGCGAGTATTATTCATGCTTTGAATAATGCATGAATTTATAAGTGCTCTGAAATTAATGAGAGTTCATTAAGTTTGTATTTTTGTTTGAAATAAAAATGCTGTCGAATAGCCTTTATCTCTAACGGCTGTTTGAAATTTGCTGACGTCAACAGCCAAACAAATCAGTGATCAACATACTTCTACTAGCCTTAAAAATTGACTCCGGTATATAAGTTTTGATTTTTCGGTATTAGAGGACAACATTGTATAATTTTATTAGTTAACTTTAGTTCCCTTCTTCAGGACATAACAAATGAGTAAACCAAAAATCTGGACTGACCAAAGTCCACGCCTTGCCTTCCACGCTTAGTTATAAACGTTTGGGAAAAATGGTTCTAGCGGTTTAAAAGGATATTTTAACCCCCAAACATCGGGGTTTTGGCTACCTAATGCATTGTTTTGGTGTGCGCGGTTTGTCGCGCAACGGGATATCTATCTATGTTTTACATTTATCATGCGTTAAGTAATAAATGAACATGACACCAAATGGAAGTAGGACTTACAATGAGTTACAAGTTAATGAGTTCTCTGATGCTCGTAGGTCTGCGATCACAATTTTCCCACAACGCACAGACGGCAAGCACGACTTCAGAATATGGAATCCACAACTAATTGGTTATGCAGGATACCGAGCTGATGATGGCACTATTACTGGTGACCCAGTGATGGCTGAATTTACTGAGGTCAGCGCTTCATATAAGTATTTATTTATGCAGTATTATATGCATATGTACTCGAGAGTGTAAAACTTAAAACGCCAAGTTCCATAATTTTAAACTTTCAGGTGTGCACAAAGCTGGGATGGAAAGGAAAAGGAACAAAATGGGACATTCTTCCTCTGGTGCTCTCTGCAGATGGGCATGATCCTGAGTATTTCGAAGTTCCATCGGAATTGATTGTCGAAATTCCCATTACCCATCCAGAGTGCGTTAAGCTTTTTAGCAAACGAACGGACGATAGACGTGAACATTAAATTTAAGTTAGCTTATTCCATGTTTTTCAAATAGTTTCGAATGGTTCTCGGAAATGGATATGCGTTGGTACGCATTACCAGCTGTATCAAGTATGCTTTTTGATTGTGGGGGCCTAGAGTTCACAGCTTGTCCGTTTAATGGGTGGTATATGGGCACAGAAATCGGATGTAGAGATCTTGGTGATGTTCATCGCTATAACATGCTTGAGGTAAACCGTTACTATTTTTACTCTTGTGCAAACTGTGTATCCTAGTCTGAACATAAAAACTATAAAGAGAAAACTTTTGTGGAGAGATACTCAAATGTTTGATATGATTTTAGGATGTCGCCATCAAAATGGGATTAGACATCAAAAATCCCACAACACTCTGGAAAGATAGGGCAATGGTAGAGCTTAATCTGGCTGTACTATACAGCTACCAGGTTGAATAATTAGCTGTACATGTACAATTTAGCAATTAAAATCCAATCACTTAAACAAGTGGTATTTTATTAATGTACCCTCGTAGAAAGCAGGGTCGTCTTCTAGTCAAAGAGATGGCGTCTCTGGGTTAAACGTCTCCAAGAACCGAAAAGGAAGGCGCAAATTCCACTTCAAAGAAATCGCTCGTGCAGTCAAATTTACATCAAAACTTTTCGGCAAAGCCTTGTCGAAACGGGTCAAAGCAACAATTTTGTATGCTACTGAAACGGGCAAATCTGAAATGTATGCAAGGCGCCTGGAAGAAATTTTCGGGCATGCTTTCAACGCACAGGTTTGTTTTACTTACTTAACAAGCTTACTTCAAGTTTGCAAAATGCTGCATTATTGTTTAAAAACAGTCACCTCTATGGTCTGTACGTGATTATGAGTACGTTGCAGGTTTGTTAAAAAGATTTTCATGTGTTATTACTAAACTATGCGTTAGGTTAATAAAATGGATGAGTATGACATTATCAACATTGAGCACGAAACATTGATTCTGGTGGTGACGTCTACTTTTGGAAATGGAGATCCCCCAGAAAATGGAGAGGTATTTGGTTAATTATATGTATTAGAGCTTATGTAGTGATGTTATGTGGTACGATCATTATGGTTTATTGTTATGTTGTTGACAATGTTCCGAAGTGTTGAAAGTTACAAATTATATGTGTTTTCTGTATGTCTGCTTATAGTCGTTTGCACATAGTCTGTACTCGATCAAAATGAATCAGGGCCTGAGTTTGGGAGCAGACGATTTAAGGTACATGATACATTATTATTTAGTACTAACACTGCATTGTGTTTGTTATATGTTAATTGTGTGTAGATAGATTGCATGAAAGCATGTGCTCGTGCTCGTTTTACCAAACCGTTCCTTCTTTTAATTTAAGCATGGCAAGTTCGAAATCATTTATAAAAATGAACAGTCAAACAGACTCGGTTATAGCGGAAAGACGATTTGATAGAAATGATTCTCTGAAGGGAAGTCAGATCTCAGATATTATGTCCGATGATAATCTTGGACCACTGAGGAACATCACGTAAGACTTTTCATAATCAATTGTTAATTTTGTATTTATATCCGTGTGTGAGAGGGATTGATTCGAGTGTGTTTTCTTTTGTAGATTTGCCGTGTTCGCCCTTGGATCTAGTGCATACCCGAACTTTTGCGCATTTGGACGTTACGTAGATAATCTATTGGGTGAGTTGGGAGGAGAGCGATTAGTGAAGTTGACTTGTGGAGATGAGTTAGCAGGACAAGATCAAGCTTTTCGTACATGGGCAGCTGAAATATTTCAGGTTTTCACTGGTCTAATCTAAATTTAAAAATAAAACCGTTTTTGAATAAATTAATCGTTGCTCACACATCTTTTTAGACTGCATGTGACTCGTTCTGCTTGGATTTTGATAAAAATATGGCTGATATATCTGCCGCTTTGAAGGCAGACACTTTATCCCCAGATTTTGTTCGTTTTCTACCAGTCCAGACTGGTGATGAGGATGTCAAAGGTAAAAGTAGCTAGTCCTCGTCTAATGTTTACTTGGTTATTGCTGATATGCAGTTATATAGCGATTATATGCAACGTTCTATTGTATATTTGACAGCGTTATCAAAATTGCACAATCGGAATGCTACCATGTACAGCTTGGTTGAGAAAACAAATTTACATGAAAGCGAGTCAGGGTAATTGGTTTTTAAACTGATCATAATAAGATTAAAATGCTTTTGGCACAAATCTAAAATCCTATTTTCCCTGGGTTAAAATAGTCGAGTGACAATCAATGTCGTCTTGCGAAAACGGCTGAGTTCTGAGTGTGCTCTAAATTATCAAAGCGGTGATCATGTAGGAATAATGTCAGAAAATCGAGGAGAATTAGTGAATGCGTTATTAGATCGTCTTGTTAACAAGCCAGCTACTGATGATGAGCCAACACAGGTTCAGTTATTACAAGAAAAACACACCCCAATGGGTAATATATGCTAGTAAACTTAAAAAATACCATCTATTCTTTTTATCTAAGCAATGCTGACTAGAATATTTTTATAGGTGTTCAAAAGCAGTGGATACCCCATGAAAGACTACCAACAACCAGTCTCCGACAGTTACTTACCCGCTTTTTGGATATTACTACACCGCCCAGGCCAAATCTCATTCTCTACCTTGTTCGGTGTACGGAGGATGCAGATGAGCAAGAACGGCTGAATCAGTTGGCTAAGGTTGCTAATTTAATCGAGCCAGTCTCTGATAAGGTCAAGTTGAGTGTCAACTTTCTGCATGGATATTCACTAAAATTGTTCATTCGCAGGATCCAGATGTTTATGAGCACTGGAAGCAGTATCATTGGCCAAATCTTATCACGGTGCTGGAACAATTTCCAAATGTGAAACCGGACGCTAATGTGCTGTGCACGATGCTACCATTGTTGCAGCCCCGATTTTATAGCGTGTCATCATCTCCAATGGCATACTCCGATGAACTTCATTTAACGGTTGCAGTTGTCAGTTATAAAACGAAAGGAGGGGAAGGGCCAACTCATTATGGTGTATGCTCGAATTACCTAAACGATATCAAGATTGGAACGATGGTCCCTTGCTTTGTTAGAAGGTAAAATTGTCTACGCTGCGATAGCACGATGGGCATATGCAAACCAATGACGGTATAGTTTATGGCTACTAAAAAATAAAAAACCTCGCTTACCAAACAAATAATAAGATCCTTGAATGACAAATGTTTTGAAACGAACGAAGCATAACTTTCTGGATTTTGTCCGTGTCGCCATCTGCAGTTACAAAAACGTGATTCTTGTTTGTGCTTTCCATAGTGCGGTCTCGTTTCACTTGCCCACCGACTTGAGTCGCCCTATGATCATGATAGGACCTGGAACTGGAATAGCGCCGTTCCGTGGCTTCTGGCAAGAGAGGAAGATTATAGCTGGTATGAAGCCTGGAGGAACTAAATTCGGCAAAATGACTTTGTTCTTTGGTTGTCGAACAAAGGAGATGATATTATACCGATCCGAGCTGGAAGTCCTCAAGAAGGAAAACATACTCTCCGATATATTTTTAGCTCTTTCCAGAGAACCGTCTGTGAAAAAGGTAGCATTAAAAAAAATCGGCGTTTTGCCGACATTTCAGAAGAAATAGTTTACGAAGATATTTCACTAAAAATTTGACCATGTGTCTCTTTCTCTTTGTAGTCATATGATATGTATCAAACTTTCTTCTCGTAACTTGAGCTTTGACTATTTCAGACATATGTACAAGACTTATTGAGACGAGAAGGGGATGCTGTAGCACGGCAAATAATGCAGGAAGCAGGTCACGTTTACGTGTGTGGAGATTGTACCATGGCAGAGGATGTGTATCAGACGTTGAAATCCATTGTTCAAGACAGGGGCAAACTGAATGACGTTGAGGTGGAAAACTACATGCTTTCCCTCCGGGTACTAATTTTCAGTTGAATATTTTCCACGTCAAGCTTATGTTGTAGTTTTAAAATGAAACTCTAGCTTTGACGGCTTATATTGACTTGCAGGATGACAATCGATACCATGAAGACATATTTGGAATTACTCACAGGACAACTGAAGTTCACGAGAAAGTGAGACAAACAGCAATGACCCGCATGGAGTCTAACTACAGTCTCAATAATGCTATCGTTGGGAAATGAGCTGGTGTTGGACGAATGCAAACGTTTCAATGGTTCTAAAGATGAAAATAGAACGTTATGTGAATGATATAATGACATAATAATATGTATAATTAATATTAATTGTTGTCCGCATACTTTCGACACATTTATCTCTAACGACGGATCAACTGCTTCATTATAAATTCAAAATATCATCACTGAATTACATATTTTCATTGATGCTAATATTACAAGTTTCGCTTGACTTTTAAAACTAAATGTTTGGTTTGTAGCTGTTAGTCGTATCACGTTTCATCTAATTCCTGGTTGATAAGCAAACTTGAAAGTATTATGAAAATATTTATTCCAATTATTGAACCCATACAATGGCGTGTTGAATATATACAAATATAACTAGATTAATTTTAATCTCCATTACAAAAATATATAAGCTTACAATTAGTTACCTGGAATGTTGCACAAATCAAAAATTGATTGTGCTGAACATGTATTTTGTTCTGAACTTTTAAAATAGCAGTGTTGCAAAGATACAATTATTGTATGTATATTTAACCGACTAGGTGTAAGTTGTCGGGTTCCCGAACACCAACTTGAAATTATTAAATCGTTAAAAGTAATAAAAATTAATAAAATTGTTGAAAACGTATGTTTCCCTTCCCAGTTTTTACTTCTTTGTTCACACAAGAAAAGCCTATTATATCAAGGTTTTACGCGTACCTGTGCTCTTCACTATTCACTCACAAAACGTTAAATGATTTTTTAACATATGCATATGCATTACTGATAGCATTGACCGATTGGAATATTTGGAATTCGCTGCAGTATCAGCACTGGTTGTCACGCCCATGTGCTTCACTACTTTTGCTATGCATTCAAGCTTATCACAAAACAAAATCATGTAACCAAAAAGTGTTCAAGAACTTAGCAAGGTTAAAACTCAAAATATGACTAATTTTGGATGCTTTATTTTTTGATCAAATATAAAGTTTGCACTTTTTCCACGTTATTTCAATAGTGTTGTAGTATAAATTCTTTATCATAAAATGTGCAGCATTATTCTATGAATTTGAGGTACTGGACATTACAATTGGTTCAGTCTAGTAGATGAATAGTCTAGTAGTATTCTAGTAGTAGTCAAGCAGGAATTATCACCACGATCAACGAACTCACAAATGTTACTAAATTGTATTAAATCGCAAAACTGTAATAAAAGTGCACAGTGCACACACCTATAATAATATGGTATGGCAAAACGAAAATGCTGCATGGTGACATACATTCCATCAAACATTCCTATCACTGAGAAGGAAATCAAATAATTTATAAGTTTCTGCAAGAGATTAAACTGGATAAGCTCAGCAGCATCCGGTATCATCCGAGATTCGAGATCTCCACATCCGGTCAGCATCAACATATCTATATATTAGCACCAGCAATTATCAATGGGATTCATCTGTATTGAGCACTGCTGATCTATACTCTCACGTACACCTACACTCATAATCATAATGGATAGAATTCGAGAGAGAAAAGCTGTATATGTGGGGTTAAGCTAACACTGAAATGTGAAGGTTACCCAATAGACTTGCTATAAACTAATGATTTCGTATTTTATTTGTATAGCTGAAGCAAAGTTAGCATAGTATGCAAAAATCCTATATAGAAGTCTGGGTATGTGAAACAAAGTGAATGGTAAGCAGTTACTTACTTTGCACGTTATACATATGTCCATGGTACAGTGAAATAAAAACTGTTCCAGTGCTCGTGAAGTGAAGATAGTAATCATGAAGAAAGTTATGTGAATGTGGAAGTAACTCAAAAAGAGTTCGCTACGAAGCAAGTTCCTCAAGTATCGAGGTAGCTTTAATAGGCTAATACGCTTCTTAGCAAGACTGTGTGTGAAAGTGGAAGAACGAAACTAGGGATATCCGATAAAACTACAGAATACAATTTTTTGAAAGACACAATAATTAAAATATTTGTGACCAGTGCTGTTTGAGGGATTGATAGGATTCTAATGGTCACTAGTTTTTTGCACCCATAAGAATACATTACAGATGAGTATTTGCTTGGCTTGTTTCTAACTTTTTTGCATGCCAAAGCAACTCATGCAAAAATTCTGCATTTCTCGTGCAAGCATATTAAGTATTCTACAAATAAGGGGAATTTCCGGTAAGTGTTGTGTTCATTATTACTTATCACGTTATTCATACCTGGTTTTTGTCTTGTTGGGAAAGATTAAACAGACAGAGAACAGAGATTTAAAATGATTTGAAGTACGTCCACCGTAATAAATCACCGTCCATATTTCTTAGAAAACTGAATAACATTGCAGACGTTAAGATAGCTAGCATATAGGAGCAACAATTGATCAATGAAGAAAGCTTAATCGTTCTGTTGAATCGATGAAAACTCGGTAATGTGTAATTTTAATGCAAACGATAATCTATGAGATGCAGATGGAATATTAGTTTTTACAAGGTTTTACAGGTGTAAGGATGTAAGTATATAGGATTTTCATGACTTGTGCAGGTATAGGTATTTTCCGTTTTTGATTTGGCTGGTAGTTGTTATCTTGTTATGTATTAAATTGACACTTTGATGATTAACTGATCAATTGTTATGACAACTTGAAAATCGTTCCTTTTAAAATCAACAATCAATATGAAAGAAAAGTGTTATCATGGGTCGTAAGAAAAGTTGTGAGCGTAGTTGTAATTTTGTAATCACTGCCACAATATTAGTTGCAGTCTAGTATCAAAGAATAACTTTTTTAAATTTATAATGTTTAACAGGGTTAATGGTTAATGTTCTTATGCATACGACCAATAGGATAATTCAGCATTGACCTTTAGAAATTAAATGAGTCTTTAAATGATATGACATTGTTTATGTTTGAGCTAAAAGTAGTCCCATAATGAGCCCAATCATAATTCAGCATTTGCCTTCAAAAATTATAATTGTAGAGTCGCAAAATGAAATGAAAGTTAGGAGCGTTATGTGCCTCTTTATATACCAAACATTGTCACAAATAATAGATGTCGTAAAATCCTTCTCTTAGAAAACCCAAATGAACAATGTGTTCATTGTAATTGTAACAATGAGTCCTTGTCAAATCCAGCCCCAGTCGAACCAAAAAGTTTCCATTTGTCCATCTTGTATCGTTAACATTCACGCTTACTTTGAATAAAATTGATGACTTTGTCTCTGCTTACTGTTTGAACTACTTACTTACTTATCTGTACGTAAAATTAGTGATGAACGCAACACGTCGTATGCAAATGCAAATTGTTATTCAATTCAATAGTCTTAGAAAATTTGGATTTAAGAATAAGTTTAAACTTGCAAAATCCACAATAAGGGTCAAGCAATATAAAGTACAACACATAAGATTGAAAACATCTACGCAACAGTTGCGCACAATGCGAAAACGCGTAATGCATGCAAAAATACATTTCTTGTAGTAAAACAATATTAGTTTTGGCAACGACGGTACAAATTTCTTTGGGAAGCACGTGCGAAACCTCATTCAATTAATTTAGTTACAAAAGTTACAAGTTTAGCTTTTTAATAGCTACAATTCTATCCGAAAAAATAGTGATATATTGAACTGGAAAAGACTTAAACAAAAAAAGAGACAATACGAGTAAACTGTGACTGTCTGTCTGTTTGTTATCGCTTGCCAGCCGAAATTGTTTAAGTTTTTCAAATTCTGTTTTCACTAATCAATATATTGCAATAGTCAATCAGTAATAGGCATCGAGCTCTCAACGCCTATTGCTTTTTAGCCAAATTCGTG
The DNA here is from genome assembly GCA_027743935.1 of Sinodicranocentrus sp. ZH6. Classification (NCBI taxonomy): domain Eukaryota; kingdom Metazoa; phylum Arthropoda; class Collembola; order Entomobryomorpha; family Entomobryidae; genus Sinodicranocentrus; species Sinodicranocentrus sp. ZH6. The sequence goes on along the minus strand of JAHZNA010004837.1, from coordinate 360 downwards.
TAACTCTTGCAACGGTAGCAATTAAAGGTTTCGAATTTTCAAATGACAACATATGCCGTCAATAAGTCATTCAAAAGCCTCTTAAAACTTAAGTTGATTGACATACACAGTTTTTCTAATAAAAGTTGTCGTGGGCTCGTTATAAGCGCTAATGTTTTTTTTTAATTTTCCAAACTTCACGTAGCGGAGCATTTCCTTAAGGGGCAATAAGCAAAAATGGTGGGAAAAACTAAACTCGATCCATTTGCAAAACTGAGACCTTTTTTTCGAAATTTTTTCAAAACAAAATTTAATTTATAAATCGGGCTACAACTTCTTTTAACAGTTTCCTAATTTTAATTTGCCAGTTTTGAAAATGGA
>JAHZNA010004836.1:0-11377 GCA_027743935.1 Sinodicranocentrus sp. ZH6 | reverse complement strand
CTTTAATTTTCTCGTTTACGAGACCTAACGTGTAAAACGGTACATTTTCGTTTTTGAGGAATATTTCATCATCTTAACAATGTTGACCTCGTTTCACCATGAAGGCTTCATTCAATTGTGCCCGATTAAAGCAGCACAGTATACAAAATACTTCATAACAAAACTCCAACCATGTCCCAGGAAATCAGCATCATAATCTTTGAGTTGCAAAGCTATGTGCATGACCTTCGAGGATGACTTAACTATGCTGTAACCATCGTCCCCCCGGCTTTTTGACTCGATCTCATAAAGTTTAAGGTGTGCCGAATGTCCAGTCACAATTTGCTCCAGAAAATCTATTTGAATTTAAGAGGTAGGAAGGCTCTTTGTAAATTAAAATTTGGCGAAAGTACGAAAGGCTTGTGAAAAATATAAAAAATGTTGTAAAAATCTTTGAACCTTAATATCTTAGGGTACAATTAACTGGAGTACATAGTATGGATGGGTATCATCTGTAAGACCAACTTTCTCTCTTTCGATTGATATGCAGATGAAGCATTAATACTCATTCCTCGCCGTGTTATCGAGAGCGAAAAGTGCTTAAATTTTTTGGTACGACCCACGTACACGTCACAGAAAACAGCTTTATATACAAGCAAGAAGCGAAAATCAATGCATTAGTATGGGGACAACAGTTTTACTAGGAACCAATGAGAGCATTTGCGGTACACCCTAAAAGCCAATCAGAAAATCTGGGGTACACCACAAGCACCGCCCCAGTAGCCAATATGAGCCAATATGCAGGTGTTTCGTGAGGCGCGAGCCAAACTTATTGGATACAGAGGGACTGCCTACACTAATGCATTGGTTCTTGTATGCTGTGTTCTGTGCGTAGAAAAAAAGTTTTTTTTTGCACTTTTTAGGCTTTTGTGAATACAAAAATTCAAATTTTTCAGCAGATTCGTATTCAGCATACTGAAATGCCCCTCCTTGAAAAGTTTTATTTAATTCAGACAAGGCTAAAATTCAAAAAAAAATCGCGCCAGGGGTGGAAAGTGGGCTGTTTTTCATCGGATTCGTTTTCCTCACAATAAAGTGCACCTGAGTGCAAATTTTCAGCCAAATAGCAGTCCCTCGGTCGTTCGCGGCTTGGCTTGGGCAACTCTGATTACAGCTTACGAATCAAACACAATCCAGTAGCTTAAAAGTGGTAGGGAATTTTAACGCAGTTTGAATACAAAATATTAGCTTGATCTTTCAACGATAATTTTTTTGCTTTTATAGCCATAAATACTCTTTTACTGAGCCAAACTTGGGTTTTACTGAAAAAATTTCAGATTCGTAATCAACGCTTTAAAATATACAAAAAATGATATTTGGTTTAGGTGTAGTTCAGACTTTACCAAAATGTATTCCCTTTTCATCTACTAACACTACATGTAATTTACTTACACAAGCCTGACAATACATTTCTTTCTGAACCCAACAGTTTAATAAATGCTAAATAAATCATCGAATTTATCCTCTGTCCAGTTGGTTTTGTCAACGCTTTTTTTCATTTGAACTTTAAATAACTGCTTTCAGCTTTTTCGTAAATTGACCTAGATTGTTTATGAGTACAAATAGTATAAAAAATTTAATAAATATGCATCATTTCATAAAACCAATCTCATTTCGTTGATAGTATTCTCTATATTATAAGCACATCTTACCTTGTGCACGGTATACTATTTTATTGAAATCCGAATGTTAAAAAATCTGAAATATTGTTTTTGTACGTCGTAGAACCTTCTCAGATTAAAGGAGTACTGCAGCGTAACGAAATCTAAAATAAGTTACTTATAGACTACTTGGGACGGGCTTTCTTATGTTTGGATCAAAAGTTTCCTTACTTTATTTTTTTGTTAATTGTGACTTATCAAACTCAGTACCGTTACTTATTCTGAATGCTTTAATTCTCGCATCTTGCATAAATGTTGGTGTCAAAATAGATAAATTGACTGTCGCAATAAATGGAGGATGAAGGACTAGACGAGTGTTTAGTACAATGAATCTTTATTATCTACAACTAGCTAAACGCCACAATTTACATGTAAATACAATACATGTATATAAATACTAAACAGGAGTACTAGCATATTATAAGGTGTAAATAAATGCCTAATGTTGCATATATTACCATTGATTGTGTACTACCACGGTAAAATATATATTGCTAAATAGTAATTCCACATTATTAAAAAACGTTATCCAACATGCTCTACACTTACAACAAACAAAATTTCACAATTAATATTTCAAGTTTGACTACCTATTCATCAGCACAAGGGACGCTGTCTAGTTTAAAATAGCGTCTGTGATTATCATCGCCAGATAAGCTCGAACCCTCCACAACTGCCCAATCCTATAAAAGCATCTAGAGGACACGCATTCAATCTTTTCCTTTCCAGTCTCAACCTCACCACACGTTTTCAAACTTGCTTAAACAAAATCCCATTTTTTCTCGGCTCATTAGCAATCAAAACCAAGAGAAAGTTAACAGAAAGGCATAAGAGGAAGACGAGAGGAAACAAAAAATAAAAACCCAGCGACACCTCGTCATACAACATGATAAGACCGTATCCCGACAAACTCGCGAATGCAACTCCAACAAAGATTAAAACAGAGATGAATTCACTTAATATTTTATTCGTCATAAGCATGAGTAGCTGCGCCCTATTGTAGTATTGTCGGCAAGAGTCGAAATTGTTTCTTCCCTTGAATTTACTCGACCTCGACTGTAGGCAAAAGTTAAATGAAAAAATCTTGAATCCCTTCGATAATCACAACAATTGTAAGCATAATTGTAACCATAGGGCTTGCAACAATTAATGATCCTATCCCGAATAACAACCCTGCAGATATTTTGATCCCATAAATGACAAACCCCGATGTGTACTTTGATTGTAATAGCATTGCCATGGCGATTCCTACAATAAGTATGAATCCATTTTCCATTTTGGTTCCAGCTCTGTGGAGAGGAGGCAAATGTCCTTTCGAAAATTGATTCCGCATTTCCAAACTGAAAGAACGATGCTGATATGAGGCAGCAAAGGATAGCGTAAAATATAGCTTGTTCAACCATCTTCTCGTCTTTTACTCCATGTCTGGATCGGAGCCAGAGAATCCTTGAGAAACATCCGAAAAGGAGAATCCTCAATGTATATAAATGATGCAAGTTTGAAGCACTTTGAAGATGGGTGTATTTCTTGACGGATTTTGATACAATGTTTGGGTCTCTTTGTTGTATAGGTAGGGAGTGCAAGGATGGATTTGGATTAATCTTATGATTTCTAAAGCTCCTGGAGTTTACTTTGACATTTTGTTTGCGGTTTCTCTTTTTAACGACTAAAGGGCACCTCTTCAGCTCTGTTTCTGGTAGCGTACGCGATTTAAATTACGTAGCTGGCTCTGGAACTATTATAGCTTTTAATGAGATTTAGCATATCATCAAAATCCCCTTTTCAGCATACAGGAAAAAGCTATGTGGCCCAATGTTTTACGTGGTCAGTCGTGGTCTGTTTTAATTCAATTTAAAAAATCCAATTTAAAAAATCCAAATTAATTCTCAGAATTAATGGATTTTTTATCAACAACATATTTCCTCTTTGGTTTTCATTTGCATTCCTATTTTTCCACATATTCAATTCGATCAAACAAAGAAATTCAATGGATTTAATTAAATTCTAGGACAAACATTCCGCTGGTCGGACTAGAAATTTAATTAGTGGAAATAAAAAGAAAGACATCTCATTAATATTTTAAATGAGCAGCACGAAATGAAGTTTTCTATTCATCTAATCATAAATCTCATTTTCCAATTTATATGTCTGGAAAGATGGATTATGGATCTTTTCGTGATTGATTGGATAGTGTTTTGGATTTATGTAAATCTCCTTCGGAAATACAGCACACTTTTCTCCCAAAAATAAATATCCCCATTAGAAATCGCAGTTATTCATTTCTTACATTTTCCGTTTTTTTCACGCTGTTTTATGCAAAGTTACATCGGTTGGATTGTGAAAAAATGGAAAATGATGAAAAGAGCAACCCAGTCGTTCCGACTCGGAAGTTCCGAGACAGGATAATAGGACTGTTTTAGGGATTATGTATAGTGAGTAAAATTTGGTGTAAATGGCTGTCTTTGCCTAAAAGATGTGCTTCAAGTTTTTAACATATTGACTCCTTTGAAGACTTAAAATCCACAGGGTTCTTCTCTCCATCAAATGGAAACTATATTGAGGAACGAGTAAACCTGCTATGCAATCATCAAATTCAGAACTTTTTCAATCCTTCATTAATAGTGGACGAGATTTTATGTTTCGTCATAAGCATTATGGCTTAAAATTCAGTAAAATCTAAATAACTAAAAATTGGGGACGAATTTTAATATAGTTAAAAAATTTAACTTAAAATACAAAATATGACTTTTTTGAGCTTGATTTTTCGAAAAAATAAAAAGGTTAGCCCTTTTTTGCCGATGTTATTCCAATGGGAGGTTCTATCTAGAATAAATTCTCTCATAACTCAACCAAACTTGCGTTTTACAGAAAACGGAATTCAGACTCGTAATCTACGCCATAAATACACTAGACCGGATATTTCGTTTGGCCTAGTTCAGACTTTACCAAAACGTATTCTCTTGTCAGACAATTATTAATCTTTAGTCACTTCTTTAGAGTAAATGCATTAATTAGCTCTCCGTCGTTAACCTGCATTAAGTCCACACAAATTATCCATGCTTATTTGGTAATCTGCATAGGCATTATGAATATGAGATGTGTTTTGCAGGAACAAAGAATCCCCAGTTTCCCACATTCCCCCAAGGGGTAAATTCCTATCGTGAAAAATGCATGCGTGAATTTACGACATATTGCATACGCATAACGTACATGCACGTCATCCCGTCGCGGTGTATCGATCGAGCTCATTATGCCTTAAATGAACAATGGTGACATTTGACATTGGTGAGTTGTCTGTCCCTCTTTTGGAAAAGAATATTTCTTTTAATTGTAAGTTAATAGTTTCGTATTGTATTCAGTAGGATTGATTGGAAAAATTGGATATTTTCATGTCCTGTTTGTGACGTCAACAGTTTTTAAACCTTCAGTCAACACCAACACATTCAACAGTTATTAGCTTATTAGTTATTATTAAGTGACAAGACAACAGCTGATATCGCCAGTGCGACTATTGACTATTAGTCATGGGCACTCAACGAGGTACTCTAGAACTTGACATTTTGAAGTGCTGTGCTTGCAATGAATTCCCGTGGAGTGAAGTATTCCAGTGTTCGAATGCTCACACCATCTGTGACAAGTGTCATCCAAAGGTCAACAACTGTCCCGAGTGCAAGATTAAACTGGCCCAGGACATGAAGATTCGGAACCCAATGAAGCATGTACTTGATACAATTGACTTTGACTGTCCATTCAAAGAACACGGTTGTGAGGAGACTTTGACGAGGAATGAAATGTCTAGTCATCGTGAGAAATGTAGTTGCCGGTAAGTAAATTAGTAAATAAAATGATAATCTGCGGGAAAAGGTAACGATTAATAATATCAATGTCGAATGTAAATAGCAGCTTGCCTTTTTTTAGCCCAAGCTCGGTCCAGCTGTGCAACAAATTTGGACTTCCGTGTACCTTTTCAGTTTCCAGTGACAAGATCCATGAAGCTATTCGCCATTTCCAGGATGAGCACGAATGTTCAATACAAGATTTAAATTTAAATGAGTTCACCATTACTCTGAAAAATCTCGTGTCATCAAAAACCTTGTTTTCACCTCAAGACAGGATTTTTTCACCAGTTATTGTGAAATCGGAGGAGAAACGTGATTCTCCAGTATTTCTAATTGTTGGAATTGTCAAAGAAAAGCTACTACGAATGGTGTCACTTTTTTTGGGGGACTATAATCCAAGTTACCGATGTGAATTTGAAATCGACAAAAAGCATCTAGATCCGGTAATTAAATCAGATTATTCTTAACAATTTTCAAAACTCCATTGAACTTAAGTATAACCTCAAACTAATTTTAATTGGCATCGAAATTCCCTGCGGACAAAAAGGTAGATTCTGCGGAAAAAGGTGCTTTTTGCGGACAAATTTATTATTTTTTTCGTCCGCAGGAACTACCGTGACAAATATTTGAGGAACTTCTTGCGGACGAAAAAATTGTACAAAATGGCTGACATTATTCAAGATATTTTTGCAGAGTATAGGATATATTTGTAACCTAACCTAACAATACTAAACAAACAAACGAATTGTAACTTTGTGTAACAACTATCAAGTTCTTTTAGGTGCGTCATCATTTTTTGGGCATATTTTGAAAAGTTCTAGTCCGCAAGAAATACTCACCAACCATCCGCAGAATATACTTTTTTATTTTTAGACATTTTTAGACAAATTTATAGTCCGCAAAAAATTTCTACCAAACTGTCCGCAGGATCTTCCCTTCGTGCGCAAATAATATTTAAGTCATTTTAATTAAATGTACAGGCTGTCAAATTGAGTTGGACAGAACGCCCAAGGGGAATCTGGAGTAAGGACTTTGATCTAATGACAGCAGCATCGGTGAAAGTTCCCCTTCAAGTTTTGAAGCCCTATGGCACATTGAATGGGTCCATTCTTGTGAATATGAATATTGCCGGAAGTGAAGAAAATATTGAAGTGCCGCGAACATTAAAAAGCCTAGTTGTAACTGAGCTTACTCTTCAGCAAGGTTCGTTTTGTGTCACTACTATTATTAGTTTTAAAGCGGAAAAGATTAAGGTTATTAGCATAAAAAAGAATATGATAAACTTGTTTTTGAAAACTTGAAATAATAGAACATTCATCAGGAAATGCAGATACAGTTGGAGTTGGGGACATTACTGGAACCGCAGAAGATTGGAAAGGAGAACAAAATCCTTTTTTGATTAAATCGGTAAGATTGAACAAACGTTTTGTTCCAATTTATCTCATCCTTATTTATTGAAACTTTCACGGCTCTAAATTTCGACTTTCACTTTCGGTACAGGTGGTGAAAAATATTGCTAAGTATTTGAGTATCAACGAGTTATTATTCTGTCGGGGGTTAAATTCTCTTTGGAATGAAGCAACGGACGAATTATTTTTGAAGCTTTGCCCTCAACTTGATCTTTTCCCAGGATTTGGTGACAAATACAATGTCTTGGTTGCCAACAGGGAGTTAACTTTGTCCAAATTTATGGAAATTTACTCCGATCCCGATTATCCTCATCCAATTGCTCATCTTTTAAGACGATACCGGAAATTCAGGGTGAGCGAACCGACTAACCATAAGTTAGAGATCAGCAACGAGATTGCAGAGTTTTACGACTTTCTCACGAGGGTTGGGCCACAGATTGTTTCATTAGAGTTGAAGGATCTTCGAGTGTTTCGGGATGCACAGGATTGTGCGGATGTACTTGCATGCAAGTACACTCCAAATCTAGAAAGCCTCGTATTGTACCAGTTAAAATTTATTGGAAATTATTATCATCAAAGGCCTTCCGGGTTAAAACATATGGATGCCAAGAAAGATATTAATTCAAAGTTGCAGCGAATCATCGTTTCTCCTCGTGGGCATTACTATGACTTGGTTGAAATTGAGAAAATCCCGTGGTTGGATGTGCTGTCTGGGTGTCCAGAACTTAAGGTCTCCGGATTTTGTATTAAAAAATCTATTAAAAGATTGACGAATTGAACATCATAATATTTATTCTCGTATGTAGGTACTATGTATGGAGTATTTTCCCCCTCGAGTGTTCGAAAAAATATTAACTGCCCTAGTTACTATTCGCCAAACTAACGAAGCGAATTTAAATACGATAGAGTTAGAATATTCGAGGTAAAAAAATTGTGAACTGCAATAGTGATATTGATATTTTGATATAAGCTTTCTCAAACGCCTGGAAGTTAATTTCTCCTTGTTTAGAACTTATTTAGGGCTTCGTTGGACGACTGCCGAGGAGCTAGTAGGTTGGCGACGAATTCGAGACCTCTTAAGGAACTCAAATCTCCGTCTAGTAAAACTAAATTTGTTCGCGTTTCCACAAGATGTAATTCCAGGTTTACTTGACGACTGTAGCAATAATCTGAAAAGCTTAACGTTGTGTGATAAAATCCCTCAACCTTTTCCAGTGATGCAAGCTCTTAAAGAATTGGATGTTCAAAATTGTTTAGATTTGAAATTTTTGTCGAATGTACCCAATTTAGTATCGTTATCTTTCAAACCGTTAGACCACTCTGGCATCAGTTTTCCAGAGATATTTCATCCTATTGTGTCATTGAACAAGTTCCAAGGGGGTTACGGGACATATGATGTTGCTGAGATGGAACAACTGTCCTCGTTGATGCCAAACATTAGAGTTTTAGAGATGCAGCTCGACAACAATTCATTTTCATGGGTGTGCCAAAACTTGCCAAATTTGAAAGAGCTGACTGTCTATGGAGATGATTTAGATGACTCCGGGGTTCTTGGATATATTGAAGCAACTACCGCAGAAGAAGACCTTCCTCCTAACATTACGGATCTGAAAGGTGAATTTCATTGAGGTTGTTGGTTGCATTGAAGTCGATTATTTTTAACACTGCGTACTTTAATGCATTTGCAGAATTGGAAACTTTTCAAATGAAGAAGGGCCTGGAAACGGTGGGGCTTACAGAGAAGTCTATTTTACAGGGATTTTGTCTTATGAATAAACTATCCACCTAGGCCATTTTTGTCAAATCAAAGGTATTTGTTATTTGACGATTATTTTATTGTTTAAATTTTAGAAATGTCGATTCTTTCACATTTAACTAACCTTTTGCCTATATTACTAATATTGTAGCTAAGTGCTGCCGCCATGCGAGCTCTCAAAGGGAAGATTAAAAATGTCCAGGTTAATATTGTTTAAGCTAGGATCCCATAAATTACAAATCAGGGGGCAAGAGAAAGTCTGTCGTATATTTACAGCGAAGCATTACCGTACTTATTATTTAACGGATACAATTGTAGAAAATGAATCATTGTATGCATTTGTACCGTGAATAAATTCTTCATGTAATTTGTAAACCATTTATAATTTTTCTTTTTAATTGGGTATTACCCCGAAATAAACAGTTCTTTCTGATTTTAGCCGCTGCATATGAATCTTGATAAAAATAATCTTTAATAAATCACATAATAATAATAATAATACTACTTCAGAAATATTGTAGTTTTCATACGTTTTGCATTATCAGTTATCAGCAAATCCGAAAATGTATATTTAAAATTCATAGCAATGATTTTAGAAAATGTGAGTGCTTTTATTTGATTTTTTTGGGGTTAGGTTAGTTACAAATATTTTATTTATTTACTCATTGACATCTCTTCTCATTCAATTCAATACACACCAAAGACAAATTACAATCACTGATCTCAAATTATCTTAAGTTTTATATTTAACCAATTTCACAACATTAATTAACCTTCATCCAAAACTAGCATGATGTATATCAATGTCATCAAAATTTATCAATATCAGAGCAATAGTTTCTGTGCTAATTGCTAATTGGGACTTATCTGGGACCAGAGTGGGACCGGGAACTTACAAAAAGACCAGACGCAGACACTTTGCATGCATTTGATCTAAATGAATGCAAGCTGACCAATGAACGTACACAAAGTCTCACTTTCCCAAAATCAAAACAACACTAACATAAATGTTTCGTAAAATAGATTTACTGAGTATCGGAACGGTGTGGTGTAAATATAAATTATTATTGATATTATTAGTGTTATTGATATGCTACACGCCGGGTCTAGGCCTTTGCCCTTAATTTTTACATGATATTTTACATGATAATACAATTGATAAACATAATTGGAAGGGCTAAGATAACTAAGGACTAACGGGCATAAGGGCCGGTAACGCACGCCACATGTACCTTGAAATAGTTGACTGTTTGAAATATTCGGGTACCTTAAGGTTCCCTTCATAGATACCTAGTCAAGGTCACTAGATACCTAGTCAAGATCACGCTAATCATGCTATACTCGTCATTACGAGTTTATTGATATGCTACACGCCATATGTACCTGGAAATAGCCGGACAAGGCCTTAAGGTACCTACGAAGGGAAACTCCTAAAGTTCCCATCTTTTAACTTTCGAACTTAAAGATATTGTTGATAACTATCGAATAAAAAAAACCGAAGTTAATAGGTTGAAGCGTTTTTGAATAATCGTTCGGACATACGGACCCACGGACAGACACAAACAACGTTCTTAAAGAGTATCGTTCCGATACTAATAAGCTTCTCCGTCGCCCGAGCTTCAAGAAGGAATGTTTTTTGCTTGTCATCGTCAGTCTGCCATCTGTAACCTTCGTTACCGGCCCTTTGCTCCTCGACCACTTTACTCCCCAGCCATTTTGCTCCCCTACCAGTTTACTTCCCAGACACGTTTTGGGAAACTTGTTTCAAAATGTTGAGATATTTGAATGTTGATACGGGTAAATTGGGTAATTCTTCAAGTTTAGGAGATAGTGATGGAGTGAGATTTTGTGGAGTGGACTTCTCTTTAAAGTTACCTCCTGGCATGGAATTAAAAAAAAGTCGATTTAAAATTAAGAAAGGAATCCCTAACATCTGCAAAAGGGAAAAGGATATTTCGTTTATTCTCTCGTTAGAATTGGTCAGCTTTTGTAAAACACACGTGGTTTTATCTTGATTTAAATATTGATTGAAGTTACGTCAATCCCAAAGCCGAGGATATCATGGAGATGTAACCCATGTTTTAATTATTAAGGCAACTATAATCCAGTATCATGCTTTACAAACTCTGCTTTTTTGTTGAGCTTTCCACCGTCTGATTACTTTTCCCATTGTTTTAATCCACATTAAGTTTAAGTCAACCTTTTTACTGCCTTTCAGAAGTTCTTACTGTACCCTAAGTCGAAAACAAGCTATACATTTATTGCATTGATTTTTACTAACCATGTCCGTTATGTCAAAATGTGCAATTATCCTTAATATTTGCAAGGCTGGACATCAATAGTTAATTACAATTTAACTATTTATTAACTCGCAGAAGTGTTTGAAGTTCCAGCTTATGAAATCTTCTGCGTCGTCTGTTTGTGTGTTTGTTGTCTGTGTGTGCACATGATGTCCACAAAGTTATTTTAGATTTGTGTTCTTAAGTCCAAATGGAATTATAAAACGTTCTGACTAGATGTTTTACTGAGTAATAGGCTGTATGATTACACTCTGAGTCAAAAGGTAAGAATAATATGTATTTTGAGCATATCTTCGAGAAGGCTTGATCAATCTGGATGATATTTAGTATGCGCATTTGTACATTATTAAGGTACAAAATCACTTAAATATTG
>JAHZNA010004835.1:0-12481 GCA_027743935.1 Sinodicranocentrus sp. ZH6 | reverse complement strand
GATAACCACTGAGTTATATCGCTTATCACGAGTGTGCCCAGAAAAGAATTTTTCATTAGGTCAGTTTATATTAATCGCTTCTTAAAAAAAGTAGTGTAATTGGTGGTGGGGGATGATCTAGTACTGCATATTGCGAATATATAATACAATTACAACTTACGAATTAACTAGTCCATATGTGTTGTAGCGATCAGGTCTAAGAGATCGATACAACGAAACAATCTCCATCTCCGGACGTATAATTGGGTTTGCGCGGACAACCTTTTTGATTTCTTCCCCATCTAATACCATTATGAAAGGAAAATTCCAAAAATGTTCCTCCTTCATCACTATACCGTATTTTCGGACTCTCTCTGTAATAATTGGATTAGCCGATGCATTAGAGTACATAAGATATTTTAGCAAGGTTATTTTTAAAGAAAAAAAAGTACCTTCATTGGAAAGCTTTAAATTGCTTGACTTGAGTTCCGGACTTGTAAGTAATGTTCCAAAAAACGGCAACGGTCTGGGACCAGGCATTTCGCAAATTTCCCTGAGTCGTTTAGCTTTAACTTCATTATTATTTCCCGCAGTGTCTTTTTCCTCAACAGGATGACCAAACAGTGAACTCAAGAATGCACTCCTTTTTCCTGACACAAACCATAATTTTTTTTTACTGATTTTAAAAAGGAATTCTGGTTGATCTGATTTTGTGAAAACATTGAGTAAACGTCGCTGCTGTGGTAAGAAGAAATGGAAAGAGGATTTTATTTTCAATTACCTGATATTTTGCCGATTAGTAAATTAATCACTTCGTAAATGAACAAAAGGAAAGACTTCAAGCTCAAAAAAACTTCACATACAGCCATCTTCGTTTTACTTTGTTCATTAATCAACATCTTCGTTTGACTTTGGTCGGTGCTGTGTTCGAGATTTAAGTTATGAGAATCAATATTTTAACGGCATTTAGATGAGGAAAGATAATCACGTTCAATAAAATGCTGAAAATCCAGCTGAAAATAATCGATATATACAAATGGTTAAATGCATGAAAGACCTGACGAAGACGTAAATAACTAACCAACAGAAACATGCATAATACTCAAATGCGTGTTTGGCAAAGCATGAATGTGTTTCGTTTCGCATGAATAAAGACAAAGGGTCAAACAACAATTGAAGCGGTGTGATGAGTGAATCGTAGTACTAGAGGACATTTAAGGTTGACAAAGTAATATTGTATCACCCTAAACACAACCAGCTTATTCACTAAATGCAAAAACTTTCATTTAAAATAATTAACGTGACATGAACAATAATTGGCTGGAAAACATCAAAGCCTCTAAGCCAATGGGGCATTGTGAGCCTGACGGTTTATAAAGCCTGCCAAGTACGTAAAACCAATAATGTTTCAATTAAAGTTTAAAATCGAGGAACACTTAATGTATCTAGCATTGCATTGCTCTTTCAAGTTTAAAAAAAATCCTATTCATACTTGGGGTACTTGTGTTCATATGCGCAAAATGACATCCATTAAATCTTATTTACTTGTTGAAGAGCTCTCCTCTTCCGCCAGATCTGTGGTCTGCCTGAAGCATATTTTTATTTGTAGAAATGAATGTGCTCATCTATAAAATAAAGAACTACTCTTATATGTAATAGATATTATAAGATGCAAACAGTATGCACTAATATGCACTCCTACACTTCACAATAACATGAGTTTTGCATGACGTGCTTTGGGAATCAGGTTCCCACGTTGTTATCAGCTATACTTATTGCATCACGTCACTTCCAAAAAACACATCCCAAAATTTTAATGTCAAGATCTTACGTACAAGCACTTAAGTGCAATGCTGCCGCGATAAGATAACAACGTTCAAGGACGTTCATTTAGTGATTACCTAGTTTAATTTTCTCCTTTCCTGATGGATAACACCAGGACGAAATTTAGGATGAAAGACGTATCAAGCAAACAATTAGACTGCAAAATAGAAATTTCTAAAGTTTAAAGTCACCAATTTGAATTTGATTTTCGATATCACAAACGATGGATTTCACCTCATTGAACTTCGCTGACAATGCTTCTTGACATTACTCTTTGTATGCTTTGGACAAAGTAGAAAGTATTTCATTGTGAGGTTGATGGCGATATTAAATTCATACAGAATTGATATTTCAATGAAAGCAAGGGTAACATAGGGAGAGAACTGCTTTGTAACAGCAAGCGAGAAAGTTTTAGAGCGTCCTCGCTAGAATGTAACATCATGTATGATTTCTCCAATACCTAAGCCCAGATATGATGTAATTAGAACGCTGTTCTTGTATTTCTTAACATCATAAATTTTAAACGCGCAACAATGCTCTTTCTTCAAGCACCTAAATGAAAGCAACCCAATTTTCATTCACCTTTTTTGTTTATTAACCTCTCGTGAACTAGCGAATCGTTAACAATTATCCTTTATAGGTGTCCTTATAAAGTTTGCTACTTTACTATTTATAATGATATTATAATGAATGACCGAAAGGTACGCAGGTGGTCATGTAGCTGCCTATAATCATACCTAAAATTGTAAAGGTGTTCTTTGTAAAAAAGGAAACCAGCTGACATAAAATGCAGTCATTAATGTAGACACACACATCAAATCAACTATTCGACAAAATCTAGCCCTACTTTACATGGGCGCATCAAAGCACTAAGTAGCGTTATCAGCTCTTTTTACAACAGGCAAGTGGTTGTGGAAAGGAAAGGAAAATCTCTTCACACGCAAACGAAAAGATGAGATTGATAAAGTCTAATCCAAATGTCCAAGACTAGAATGATGAATGAATATAGTTTTTTCGTTTTTGCAGTTCCAGTTCATATTATGCACCTGCATAATAAAACCGGTAAGTGGTCATAAATCACGGAAGACGTAATGACTTATGTAATTTTTTCCCTGTGAGTATTCGTTTTTCATTAAAGGATGAAGAGCATACATATTCTCATTTTTATAAGCAGAAAAGGCAAGAACGCAAAACTTGATTCAGTTTCATTCGGCAGAACACCAATTAAAATATCATTATCACAAGACCCATTGAGATTTTCCTTACAAACTTTGGTAAGCCTTATACTTTACATCCACCTAATAGTAGTTAACCTTCCCGTTCTCCAACTTCAATATAATACAAGAAAGTTACAAGTTGTGCAGGTGTAATGAGGGATATCCTTTAACCATTAATGACAATCGAGTTTGTATCAGGTTGTGGGAAGAGCACACATAGTAGCCACATTTTAATATTTTCATTGCAGTCGCACATTAGCATACCTGTCAACGAAACTGACAACGTGGCATTTATACAGGTGTTGATCGTTGAAAACTGCATACCAAACACAATAACAGAGCAACATTGTATTAAAACTTCAATTTAATGGATCAGCGGATTTCTGAAGTTTGGGTATGTCGGCACTCTCTACAATGTTTCATGCATGATATGTCTTCTATACTTTGTACCAAAGAAGTTTGCAAATACTGTAAATATAAAAGATGCTGATGATAAAGGAAGCAAAGTCAAAAAATTTCATAAGTACACGACTCGACAAACACTTGACCTATGGTACGTCTTCTGCTCTGCTCTACATGACAGTCAAGAAACAGCCTTGTTTTGCATATTTTAAAACCAGTTAACGGTATTTTTAAAACTTAAATTCTTAAGAACACTTTGTTCAGCGTTCATGTGCAAGCAAGATAAATTGGAGAAAAATAAAGCCCCCTACGCAAATGTGAATCCAATGTGAGATTAAGATAATCCCGAGATTTATCAAATAATAAAAAAGAAAATGCATCTCTGCTGAAATCCAACTTTATGACAAGCCTCTTGAACGCTCAGGTTTACTTATATTCGAGTACACGATGTTTCCAACAAAAGCATGCCATCATGCATTGTGTTTGTATAAAGCTTTTATTGCTTGCACGACAACTTCAAGCAACATGCAAGAACGCGGTGGCATAAAATTCAACAACGCTGAAATTAAATTGATACTTACGCAATATTAAGCACGACCAATTGTACTGGGCCTGAAATCAATCAGAGGTTCGCAAAACCGTAACACTCACAAATAGTCACAAATGTTTGCAAGCACCTGAAGATACACGCATGCCAAAACTACTCCTGTTGATAATCAACCGTACACACCGTCCACGAAACAACGAGCATTTACTCAGGAGTTCTTTCTCAACTTTAAATCTAACGTAAGTGCAAACAGCTTTTGCTGTCACTGTGGTGGTCAACAAAGACAGATCTCCCCGCACCGCAATGTTATCGCGAAGATGACCAATGGAAGAATGAAAACAAGCAACATCCAACTGGTATTTTATATACCAGACAAAATGATGATAGCATAGGAATAATGCAATCATGCATCCTTCCTAAATGTGATGAGGTGCAAAAATTATACACGGCTTGATTGAATCGAGGAAATAAGATCCCTAGTGTGAGTGCATTGGGTGCCTAAAGTATTTGCAATATTGAAATATACACATTACTGTATTTCAGGGGCTGACTGCTTCTATCAATTTAACGTCTTATAGTTTAAATAACGTGTAGCAGTTGGTCATTATGAACATAATGAAACAGGAACTGGATATTCACATAAATGCACAAATTCGATTGGATTTTGTCGGCGTGAAAATTCTGCTCACACTAATGCACACATTTCTCGTTTTCTCTGCCTTTGTTACAAACTCACAAAACTCGCATCTCATTTCAAGCACTTTGAAACCTTGACTTCCAAACTCTATTACAGCAATGGTAATGCACTTCCAGCAATGGGCTTAAATGGTCAACCCCTTAATTAAAAAATGCACAAGTACACATTTATGTCCGTCATAAAACTATACGACGCCATAAAACTTTTTAAAGTCAGGATTAAAAGTCTTTCATAGAAATGGTGAATAGGCGACGTTTAACTGACCCTGGGAATTTAGGAAGGAGTAGTGCTAGATAATCTGAAAATGGGGTAAAATAAATGGATGATGGATAACAAATGTGAAACACCCTTAATATTCCTACTTGGTCACACTCTTACCCATTTCGCTTTGTGCACGGTGAATGATTACATGCGTAAGTGGAATATAGGGTGGAAGAAATATCGTAAATGTTTGTTTGGCGAGCGCAAATTACATAAAGTCTTGTTCTTGGACGCTGACAGAAAGCACAATGTGCGCATATACCTAGGTATCACTGCATTGTCATGATTATAAAATTCAGTGCATCGTTCAACGGAATAAGACGTCTGTCTGGTTGATATGTCCAGGTTGAAGAAATATATAAATATCATCAGTAATCAGAGGAGCATGGAACGCAAAGTACTAGTCATGTATGTACATGTAGTTCACTGGAATGGAATGGAATCCTCTTGAAGAAATACCTATGTATATGCATACAAAAGAAAAGAATGAGAAAAGGTGTAGGTAGACAAGGTTAATACTAGGATTATTAGTGCTACCATTTCTTGTACCAGTTTCTCTTCATTCAATGTTGAGAGATTGCTCGGTTAGTTTTAAGAAGAAAAACAAGCAAAATATCTGTTACTCCTACTGTGTCTTACTTGAAACCCTCTTTCTTGTGGGATGAGCTTTGGTTTTGAGTCGTTGTTGCGTCGTTAGCACGTACTCAAAACAGCAGCTGGTAGTAGTCGTGAACTTGTTAAGTCCAAGTCCAATAGTTGAATATATATCACATTACATGCTTATGAAAAACTACGCATCAACGCGTTGCAACGCATCCTGTACAAGTTGGTAATAATTGACAAGTAATCTTTCCATGATGAGGATGATGTTGAGGACATGATACACTACCCGTTGCATAGGTCCATAGATTATCTAGGAATGTTAGAATTTATAGAATGAGATATTTGGTTTTTCTGCACAATGCATTCATGGTGCATGGCATCGATTACGCATGAATTTATGTAAACGATGGACTCCTGGAAGTCGACCGTTTTGCACGTAGTTTGTACTTTGGCTGTGATTGTTCCTGCTATTACAACGCTTAATGCATATGTATGAATAGTTGAAAGAAGTCGCCGATGAAAACGGGCCACACACAATGCCTAACAGTTTACTGCGTCTCCAATTTTTTCCAGGTACATTGAATGATGACAAAATCCAACTCTGACTGTAGTAATTTCTCAGACATGAAATGCATAAATAGTAGAGTAAAGAATGTTTGTTCAATGAGAGAAAGAAAAGCATTTTATTAAAATATTATTCAAGAATCAAATATTTGATAGATGCAAATTAAAATTCCTGAATATGACATATCAGTCATGTCGTATATTAATATTACAACCACCCGAACTCAATTTTCAGCAAATCCCTAATATATCATGTAAACAAGTTGCAACATCATCTAACCTGCGACTTAGAATATGCACGTTAATCACTTCATATTAGCTAGCAAAGTGGGCAAATGCAACGCTTGTATGTAAGAAAGTAAGCCATGACCATGAAAATGAGGTAAAAATGAAAGAAGATGAAAGGAAAGCTACCAAACGATAACAGTAACTATGCTTCCATGGAAAGGCTGGACAAATTAAGTAGTGACCGGGAGTTTTCAACTTGTCACGATGATAAGTCAACCAGATTGAGGGAGAGTTAATAAAAGTAAGTTAGCGTGAATAGGTAGGACATCCTTTTCAGGAGAAACAACTTTTAAGAAATTTTACAAATAAACGTGTGACATGCATCTAAATCATGGGCAGCTATAGGAGCTTATGTATGATGTACGCACAAAGTAATGTTTTTACAAAAACAAAGTATATGTATGCGTAATACAAAAAAGATGATATTATTTACTGTGGCATGTTGTGTAGCAATAGCAATGCAACGAATGATAAGCGTTACTATTTACACTTGCACATTATTCCCAAGTTGACTTGGACTGACACTCCTTGTTTACCTTTTATGATCTTGAACTTGTTTTATATTAAGAATCATGTTGTACTGCATCAGTGACTTACAGCTAGAAGCCATTCCTGCCCTTCAAGGTCCAGCACTACTAGAATTTGCATCAGTAAAATGAATAAAAAAATACTGGAGAATTTAAATATTCGTGCACAATATATTGGATTAATCCAGTCGCCAGTTTCTATTGGATAAATTTTTAATTCTTAAATGCTCTCCGTTAAAGCGGCTTTCGGTATAGTTTGCAAACTTGACTCTTTTGCCCTTTACAAAGTTAATTTACATAACGTTTTAAATGGCGTGATATTGTGGTATATAATGTTGTCATGTTGCTATTAACGATCACAGGTTTACCTTCATCGGGTTATTTCGGTAATAACTTACAAATCTCAGGCAGCACTAGTAAACTCAATGAAGTAATGTGATACACGTGATTGCAAGAATACTTTTTAGAAGCTAGCAGTAATGCAACTTGCAGAAGCTGGCAAGGCAAATATAAAAAAAGGATTAGAATTGAGATTCAAGTTTCCCTCGAACTCTAATGCCTTTCCAGTTCCTTTGGAACTTACATTGGAAATTCCTTTCCAGGTTTCAAAAGCAAGCAACAGAAATGGCATTGTCCATTAATGTCCATACGTTTCAATAGACACACATGTGTAGTAATAATTTAATCAATAACAACAATAATGAGAAAGGATGATATCGTTGTTAGGTGTAAATCAGTGACTTTCACAAGGCAGTTGGAAGGTTAAACATCCCACGCAGGTAATAAAAAGCACATGTTATGTATGCACGTAGCATTAGCTTGAAGCTGATAACAAAAATCCATTTCGTTAATTCGTAAGAACTACTTGCTTACCTGTTTAGAAAATACATTGCTGGAAAGTGCGAACTTCTATACGACCGTAAAATCCTCCAATTCCAGGAACAGGATACCGCTTAATAATCCACTATCTTCAAGAGCGTTTTTACCAGTTTACAAATCCTGTTTAACACATACTATAGAGCCTTAATGCTTCATTAAGAATGTAATAGCCTTGCATTACTCGCCTACTTCAAACTACACTAATCGTAAGTATTTTAAAACCAAAGTAATCACCCAAAAGTACGGGAATATTCATTTAAAATTCACTCACATTAAATAACTTTATTGTTGCTTAATATGATGAGAGCGTCAATTTAATGGGCGACAAACTGGCATTACATGGGCTTTTTTCTTATTTTTTTTCGGATTTGCCGAGTGAGATAAGATAATCACGTCACGAAAGCGAAACACTTGACAAAACACGAAACAGCGGAGATACTATTAATACTTTGTATAATTTCACAATTTCATTCCAGTATTTTTTTTAAAACAATGGTTGAGGTTAGTATGCAATTAGAATTTGGCGTTCAGAAAAAAATAGATATCGCAAATCACGCTCCATTAGTTTAAATTTTCAAATTCTAGTGGCATAAATTTTCGAAAAATTGATTATTGTCATACTCACAAGAGAGTAAGAAGCTATAACACATAGTTGGAATTCGAAAGGGGTAACACATGACCACCCTTCAAAATCTGTATGCTCTCTGGAAATTGCCAATGATTTGTCACTTTGTTCACTTGGATTGAAAGTCAATTTGAAACTGAAATTTATTTCATGGTTTGCTATCATACGGACAGCAAATCTTTGAGTACCATAGATGACAGAAAGTGACTGATAATATGCATAGACGAAGAAAGCATCAGTCAAAATGAATCGACATCGACGTAAAGACATGTGCAAATTCATGCTGCAGGCTTTTTAATATTTCATGATGCGACCATAAGAAATTAATGCAGGGGATGATTTTTTCTGCAAACTGCAGAAGGACCTACAAACTTTAGCTGGTGATGCCTCTACTCACAGACTTTAGGAGACCATTTCTAAGAGATACACAATTTTTAGCTGCTGCATCGTATCGTGTTTTGGCAATACAAATCTCACTATCAATTAATAAAAGTAGATAGTTTTTATCAAAATCCAAAATTGGTGCAACACAAACATTGTCAGCAAGTACTGTTTTGAATTAAAATACCGGTTATGTAACAATTTCATATGGTGCATATTACATGTTGGACCTCGTCAATGGAAGAAAAGCAAACGAGGGATGCGTTTCTAGGAATTCGCTCCAAAAATGATGACACCATTGCATTTCGCAGACGTAGATGATGGATGGTTTGATAAGGGTGCGTTACTGGCTGGTGGAAGATGCCCCAAAAGAATAAATGTATACAAAGAATATCGCACTGACAAACCACTTACTAGTTGACTTCAACTGATTTGAAGATGAAACTCCTGCATGAAAGACATTTTATAACAACCCTTTCGATTTACTACAGCATATGTACTTACATATATTTTTAACATCATTCAGTGTAACGACTGATTTTTATACTCATTTAACATTACTCATACTTAATTGGTCAAACTCTGTCCATTGAACTCTCGTGCTTGTGCGCTAGTGGAATGCTTATATAGGATACGGATACAGAATACGCATCACTTCTAGAGGATATGAGGAGATAAACTACATATATTGTGCGCATAAAATGTAAAAAAATTAAAACGGATAGTTAAAACTAGAGATTCACCAGAAGACAGGTGCCGGTGCACGTGTTTTGCCATTAAACTTTGTATGGGATAACGTAGTTGGTTTTCTTTCATTGATACTCTACACTGTAGCATACGAAGACGCTACAACGATCTTCAAAAAGTCCTTAAGAATACCTAATACATGCGATTCGTGTGCCAATGTGGGTCGTCGGCCGATGGTAAGTTGCCTTTTCTAAACCAGACATGCGAGTTCCATGACTCAAAAGGTAGAAGCCAACAAAGGATTTTAGCTATTTGATTAATAACCAAGCAAGTCTTTGGTCCGAAAAATCAACTCATTAAGAGTTCAACGAATTTTTGCTGGTTGCCTTCCTAGCTTTATATTTTGCAAGCTTTACACTCTATATTATCAATATGTTCAAATGCGTAGGAATACACGATTTGAAAGAAATTTGTTGCACTAAAAGTGGTTTATCAAGTTCATCGTGTCTTGAACCGTGTTGGGATGAAACAAGCGAATCGAAAAAATGCCAGATGCGGATTCTATTAAACTTCCTGACCGGACCTTCCATATTACCATTTATTTAGCATTTATCATCAGCAGAATGCTATAACAAAAACCACGATTCCATAATGTATTTAAATACATTACATTAAATTAAATACTATATATTGAATCGGAAATAAATGGTATGTGATGGATTTTATCGATTATCTATTCACGATATAATGGTAGAGCATCAATCAATGATGACGATGACAATGGCCTTTTTAAAACAGATTATCCAGCCAGAATCATGAATCTAACAAGGAAAAAGAATCAAATAATGGACAGCTAGCTAATTTCCAAAGAAATATTTTCCAGTTTTTAGAGATTTGGTATTGTGCCAATAAAAACCACGAAATTGATAGTCTTCGCTATATGTGCAGCAAGTGTTTGAGACAATATACATGGTTAGGAGTTGACATGAAAGGATACTTATGGTAAAGCATGAATATTAAATCTCAAGACAACTTTTATTATTATGACAACAGGTAAGCGTTTCAAATTGCACATGTTATTCATTGATCATAAATGCAAAACAAACTACAAAAACTTTTA
Organism: Sinodicranocentrus sp. ZH6; assembly: GCA_027743935.1. Classification (NCBI taxonomy): domain Eukaryota; kingdom Metazoa; phylum Arthropoda; class Collembola; order Entomobryomorpha; family Entomobryidae; genus Sinodicranocentrus; species Sinodicranocentrus sp. ZH6. The sequence continues at coordinate 1,880 of JAHZNA010004835.1, read as the reverse complement.
GCTGGATGGGTTGCGCTAAACTTAAACTAAACTTCCCTTACATCATACAATAAACACATATAACAATTCTGGAAAGGTTGCAGTCATTGGACTATTTAAAATGGGTATCCAAATTATTTCCGGACAAAGAGGCAAATTTCTCCGGATTTCGACCCGGAAAAATTTAATTGAAAACCAGGACGGATTTTTTCCGGATCCGGATGATTGCATATTGCACGAATTGTCAACCAGCTAATTTAAGTTCACACATGACACGAGTCTTATTAGTTAGCAGTTGAGTCTTCAAGAAGTTGCATATGTTACATATATTTTAATCCTTATAAATGCATAGTTCGGGTTCCATATTTTGGAGCTAAAGCAAAATTTGCAAAACTCTAAATTCAAGTTTAAAAAACATTTTAATCTCTCGCTCTGATGGTTCAGATTCAAAACGTTCTTCATTCTCTTAACTTGCCGGTACGTACGTAATTGCTTCTTTAAAAAATTAGAAGTGGAAGACATAAAATTGAAAGCGAAGCAGCAAATGGCATGAGTAGATATCAATTGAAATTTCAAACTTTCTGAAAAAAGTGAGTGTTGAGTTGATTCTAATTGAAAACGATTCTTCGAAAATACCTCAACAACAGGTACTATTGTGCACTTGGGGGATATACGTGCCCAGCGAAACTGAAAACTGTGCTGTGATAGTGCTTTAAAATTGTTACAAATCACATATTTATCACAAAGAATGTTACATTGGACTAACACCAAGTCGGAAAGAGTTAATCAAGCAAGTTTCTCTGGTCAGTAAACCTTTCGAATGATACTAATTTTTACGAGTGCGTTTTCCTGATAGCGTCTGGAGGAAATTTGATGTCATGTCTGGTTTTGGAACTATTTTTGAAATTTTGACGTCCGGAAAAAAATCGGCGTTGGCCGTTTGGAGAAAGTTCCATTAGCCCGAAAAAAATGCATTAGTCTTAAAAAAGTTGGTGCATTTCGGCGACTTCAAGATAAAAGTACATGATACAACTAGTATGCCATCATTTAATCTAAACCATAGCGTTGAGTTAAATTTCAAGCAGCTTTCGGTAGGACAATTGAACTAAATATTGAATATGTGCTGAGAAAATACTGAAGAAATCATACGCGCTTTCGTTGAGGTTTCAAATATTTCTACATTACCGATTTGGTTGGATTCAACTTACCTAGGAACCAATTGTTACATGCACCACCATACCAAATTTCATTGACATTGGTCCAGCCGTTTACGACTTACTATTTAGACAGACAGACAAGAAACCAGATTACAGAACACCAACAAATACGATTGGAGCAATAGGTTGCACTTACTCTATAACCGACCTTAATAAACTGGTCGTAAGCAACTATAGATACGCAGCTAAAATGCATTAGGATATTAAGGATATATACATAATGACAAAAGATTCCTCCCTACCCCTGGGGAGCCCATAACCCAATACGCATGTGTACCAATTTCATATTTTTTTAACTTGCCTTCCCCCCACTCCACGGAGTTTGACCGATGAAGCTGAAAATACGCTGTGAGGTTTGGTTTCGGATGGGAGTAATATGACCAATTCTTGAAGCCAAACCTACATTTTTATCTTATGTCACACAGAATTTAATAATGCGTTAGTGAATTTGGCATGTATGGTTCTTTCTTAGTCGTAATACTAACAGGTATAGACAGTAAATGCGCAACGTATGAAAAGAAGCTTCTAGCTCTCTGAGAATTATATGTTTAAAGCGTAATAAATAGGCGTTAAGAACATAAGTACAGTTTTTAGGGAAACTCAAAGAGGTGCAGAGCGTGGGGTTTATATAAACTAATTAATAGATCGAGTGCATCGCGTTAGCGGAAACTCGATCAATTTTTA
>JAHZNA010004834.1:0-11369 GCA_027743935.1 Sinodicranocentrus sp. ZH6 | reverse complement strand
CCCCCCCCATTGACCGGATAGGTCTTTAGACTCTGACTAGATATATCTTATTTTTACACATGTACAGTTTCACATAACTTGACGCATTAACAAAATTGCAGAGTGGAGGTGGTAGTGGTGATGATGAGGAGACGCTATCATACTCTCATTATGCTCATATTAATGTATAAGTATGACTATCTCTATGAACATGAAATATTTATTTATCCTCTGCTAGCCAGTAATAAATGAATTCCTTCTCCATTTGCACAGGAAAATTACTTGAGAAGCTAACCCTAAGAACGTACAAAACCATAATGGGACTGAGAATTGCATACCAACTTGACTTAATTAAAAGACAAGCTCTTTGAAGCTTGACTTTAATAGTCTTGTGTGGTATTTTTATGCACAGCGTAAAAAGTTGTAATGTAATACTTATCGTTTGCAACTTTTTTTTCAAGTTTTTACTCACCCTGGAAGTGCAACCGCATAAATTCCTTTACAAAACTGTTGTACATATTCATAAAGAGCAAGTGCACTTCTGTAGATAATATGCACAGGTCGTACAGGAATAGCTTTTACTTTTTTCTCTCTCTAAAGTTACCGGATTTTCTTTTTATCCCGTTCTTTTCCACATAATAAACCAACATAAAAGATTGAGGGGTGCATGATCTGTTCCCAAGTTTGTGATTTTTTCCTTGATTAAGCATATTTTCTTTTGAAGGCATTCCTGCCATATCATATCAACTCGGAAAGTATGAGGTATATAATATAACAACGGGAAAGAATCAAGGAAGATGTCAGGGATAAAGAGAATAATCGCGAAGAGAAATGGAATTTAATATTAAGTATTAATGAAAAACATAAACAGTAAATATAGTAGTACCTATACACACATATTATGCTAAAATATTCAATTTTTGTATTTATGAGGAAAAAATTATGCAAATTATAATACAAAACATGTCTATTATGTACAGGATGTGTCAGCAGAGAGGTAATACAGCTATTTTTAAACACAAGTGTTGGTTAAAAGGAAGTTGTTAGTTGGATTTATGCTTGTTTTATAATGAAACGCATACACTGTAAGAAGCTGACTAACCAAACAATCTCTCCTCTGCACTGACTCGGTACTCATTTTCATATCATATCAATTATCCTGAAATAATGAGGGAAACATGTTTATCAGCATCAGTCAATCGAGAGGTATTTTTAAATTTCAAAAACTAAAATTAAGTTGTAAAATACTCCTCCAACTATGATAGCACGCCGGGTTCGTTGTTATTCTAATGTAAAAGCGAATGAACTGTCAGACTGTCGAAAAGTTGGTTTTTTTGTAAGTAGTTTTTTTGTATGCTCATTATATCATTTATAGTATGGTTTCGCTCCTTGGACATTGACACAATCATTTACATTAACGATGATGCATCACACAGTATCAAATCCCCATTATACATACATTATCCCGTGGTGAAAGATAATCCGTCCACTACTGACAAGCGAGATCAGTTTCTTGTTCCTTCTGAAGCCGCAATCATTACGCTGACCCTTTGCGTTTGCTCTAGTTGTGTTGGTTTTTGTTCCTTTGCAACTTTTTTTAACAACGTGGGATGTCGGTTTCGTTTTCCCACACATGCTCTTTCTTCGGCATTAACTAGGCAGTGTATCATCATCATCGTCACTGATGCTTTACAGAAATGTTTCACCTGAAAGAAACAAAGTAAAAACAAAAAAAGAAGGGTATTATGAGGAGTAGATTCTTTCCATCAAACAATAACAGTAACTGATAACCATTACACATTCAAAGCCAAGCGTCGCTGAGGAGGTGGATAGTTTGCATCATTAGTGGGGTCTCCCCATAATATCATATTAAGACGACCTGCCCCTACCACAAAAAACTCTTCTGTAATCACCTTTTGTGAAGAGCGTTGAAAAAATCATCGCTACGGTAGCAATCAAATAAATCATGTACATGGATACAATGTTTGTATTCCGTAGAATAAAAAATGGAGCAACAAGCCGTGTGAAGCTGATTGAGTTACTTCAGGATACTCAACAAATATCGGACTTTAGAAACCCTTTCCACACTGTTTTAAATTACAGAAGTTTGAGCTTTTTTTTTACATATTATGAAATCTGACATTGACAGTAAATACAATACTTATTTTTTGTAAATGACATTCAAACTTTGATGATATTTTTCTGGATTCTGGTTTAAAGTTATGGTCAATTTTTCAAAAGGACACGGTAGTTTTTTTACGTGAAACTGACAAGAAATTTCCGGTTGTCGCAAAAACGACAATTTTATCTAAATACGTAGTTTAAAACTGATGGTGGTAGATGCAAGACCACATTATTTTCATATTTCCAAAGAAAAACGTTCTTTACACTATTTGATTTGCTTGTAACGATCATGATTACAAAAAAGCCAAATAATGGCCACGCTACAATTCTTCATCCAAATACCCCCCCAAAACCTTTTTGCTATTTGCTTTGTACAACACGAAAGTGTGAGAAAATCAGGTTGGAGAGTTTTACAACTCTTGAATCAAATCACAGATAAAAATATCATTGCTCCTTGGGATCACACACGCCTCATTTTCGTAATGCGTTGAGCAAATTATTTGGCTGTTGAAATACTTATGTGGCTTTTGATTATGATGCTCTCTTCTCAGACATTCTTCCAGTAACGTTTCTTTCCATAAGTGGTTAAGTCCTGGGAAACAGACCAGACACCAGTACATCATTATTGCCCGAAAAATGATTGAGAGCATGTAAGCATTTCTCTATATGTCATCAAGTCATCATAGTATTATATGTCATACAATCTGTCATATACACATATCTTCGTGGGTCATTTATACAGACTCATTAGGGATACTTGAGAAATAGTGAGTGACATGGAGTGGTTTGTTAGTAAAAAAAATAATACACTTTTTATGTCGTCGACCTGAAGGTTAGTGAGAGATAAATATGAATGGAATGGAATGGCTGATGAGCTGCTAACATAGAAGAACTGTATTTGGTATCATGTTTCGTATTTAATTTCAGGCAAGTTGCTGATACTCCCTCCTGGAGCAGACAATGTTATATAATCTGTAATTGCATAATAGAAGCTTGATGACTGATCAAACTCCAAAATTAAACATGCTCATTAAGGTTATTTAATTATTTGGATAATATATAGTTAAGCCGCTTCATTTTGTCAATTGATAATTTTTCAAATGCCAGAATTAAAATTAGCAGATAAATTTGTTAAATATGTTGATTTGATCATACTCCAGCGTGATTAAAACCCACGGAAATTTGTTTAGCAATGTTTCTTTTCTTTTATCAAGTACAGTGCAGTGTGCACAGTCTGGCCAACGAAGAAGAAACCTGGAAGGAGGCTGGCACTAGTGGCTCCTGGAATGACTGGTGAACGAAGTAGCTTTACTGGGTAGTAAGTTCATTGAAAATAAATTAAATCGTTTGGAACACCAACAGCGAAAATTACAATGCCGATCGTAATTAGTTTTCCAAATGTATAAGAATTAATTTCCGGTATGAAGTATACGAGATTCCATTATGAAAGAATAGTGCAAACAACAAAGCGACTAGGACCACGGAGATAAAAGATGTAGCGCCTTGAGCAAGCATTATACATACCTAGTCACAAGGTTTTTTTGGAAATCCTATCTCAGTCACGAGTCACCTCATTGTACGCTTCTAGTTTCAATCATATCATGTAATTTTATTACTCTTCTTTTCCACTATTTGTTTGCTTTCCGAAGCAATTCCTCAACATTGATAAGTACCTTCAAGGATGTCGTAGTTGGGTTTACTTTGTACCTTTTTGGGCTGCTGATTCATCAAAATGCTGAGAAGCTGAAAAACATTTTCAAAGAAGAGTAGCTCATAAAATAATTACACAAAAAAACAAGCTTACACTTACCCAAAAAGATGTTGTGTGGCCTTACTTTGATTTGATTACATTTCATTTTGGGGGAATGAAAGACTACTTCCCTGCTGGAAGATGATACTGCATAGTAGATCTGAAAGACAGGCATTTTGAATGTGAGGATTGAGGACCAAAAAATCCACGATACAAATTAAATTATTGTTACGATACAAACTCTCCAACCGTCGTGAACGTAAATTGAAATAAATAATTTAAAAAGTGACCTTTTCAACCAAGGTCCTTGGTCCGTCCTTTAATCAGTATGTTCGTTCATTGAAGAACGTAACTGATGATATTTATATTATTCATCAAGCAGATAATCTTTAACAACGTACGTTTGAGCTTGATAAGAATAAATGACGTGAAAACCAAACGTTTACGCACTAAGAGCAAGAGCAACAACTGAATTTTGATTGAGCAACCGCGAAAGGGTTTCCTTCGGTTTTTTCCTTAATGGGATGTAATCAAGAGAAAGAGCCGGTCGATTTTCTACGGCAGCCGATCATCATCATCAGCATTTGCCCCACCACAAGAGCAGCCTCCTTCATCAGATTGACGATTTGCTTAATTATCACAATGCCTTTTCCGACAAAAGAGTAAAGACTGAGCTAATGTTTTACGCCCTATCATCTTCACATACCCTGATTGCCGCCTCATCTTCATCGTATACAATACATTTACATTTTACTTACTTAGCTTGTATAGGTATGCACGACGGATATTTTGGTTTTTTCAATATTTCAGGTTTGTTTCTTACCAATAATATTACTATGTACATGAGTATATTCCCAGTTCAGTGCAGAAATGATAAGTTTAAGTCAAATTTCTTCAAAAAAAAATAAAAATACTTGAACCGATTGCTTAATGCAGTGGAAAAACATTGTTGCCAAAGTATATTTTAAATGACATGCTAATTTATACGAAAATTGCTTCTTATAATTCGCACACTTGAATTTTAAATAATATAGGTTTAGTGTTCCCATTTGCACACCATTTACGCTAAAGTTATATAACATCCTTATGCGTATGAAGTGCATCAAAATTCTAGCCTAAACTTAATTATGCAAGCTTTGCAAAATTATTAAAACAATTCTACACTAACCAGACCTAATTTTTAAAAAATAAATGATTTAAAAGTTCACTAATTACACTTTAAGTTCAAAACTATTTAAATTAAGTTAGGTTCATTAAAATTAAATGCATGACATGAACAGCATAACTGATGACAACGATAAATGTTTTAACTAGTTATCGAATAATGAAAGATCGGATTGTATGAGTTGACGACAATGCCGACCTTGCCGATCCATGAAAGCTGTAACAACAGCGCCGCACACCATGCTCAAACTGAAGTAGAAATCGTGGCATAGTAGGCATAGCTCCAGTAATCTTCACCATCCATAGAGGGGATTTAATTCATGTTGAAGTTCTTGCAGTTTACTGCTGCAACTGGTTACAGAAATACACGTAATGGCACGTGGGGCAATTGTGGAAGTTCCATTATACTACTGTTATATTGTGGACGTTGTGGTGCTAGATAAAGGGAAAGAACAATCTGAGAGTCTCAAGTTCCCCGGCACAGAAGTGCAGTAGTAGGAGAACACTAAACTTAGTAACCGCTTCATGGTAGACATCTAGTGAAGGAAAATATAATCTTTCAAGGACCCAACTTAATGCTGTCCTATTTCACTTGTATGCAATAGTGAGTTGGGAACGGTTTTTGCCGACCGAAGTGTATCTCGGAGAAAACATAAAAAGCAGTTGCAGTCGTCTAACCGTTGAAACACAAGATGGAAGTACAAGTTAGAATGGTCATTGAGGAATAGATTTGGTATTTTCTCCAATGATACGCAATTAGTATTAAAATGCTGTTTCTCCGAATTCCCCACTTATTTTTATTCATTTGTTTTGATTTCTCACTGAAAAACAGTTTCATTGACAATTTTGAGACTTTTTGCTAAATTGGACCAAGACGAATCATAATGGAAATAATATTTTTTATGAATTGCTAAAGTCGCTGTAAAATTTTATTTCGAGTCTATTGGTTTAATATGGCCAGAGCCACTGACATTGCACTTAAGCCGAATTAATCATTCCGTTGTTAAACAGAACATTCTTAAGAGTTTTTAAAAAAGCGATGAAAATTCTATGTGACTTTTTACCTTTTACGAATTGATTGAATCGATCTAACATTCTTGTTACTGCTCATGGCCTGTTTAAATTTCCATTTCATTACAATTCTGTGTTATTTTACTTCCATGCACAGAGCCCAAATTTACCATATGATTATGGTCGTACGAGTGCGCACACGCTCCGTCTCCGTTTTCCATTCAATCTTATGTAAATATTATTCAGCAAGTTGTTGAAGCATGAAATATTTCTAATTGCGAGGCAGTCAACGATTAGGCTAATCACTGGTGTTCAAGTATCTAGAATTCTATCATGAAGCTAGTGAAAAATCAATATATCTGGCTGGTCTGATTTACGAAGATGAACGACGTGTAGTGGATAAAGGGAAGCTGTGTGCGTGAGACGATTCCCAACAATCCCATCCCATCGAACACATCAAATATCTTTGAAACTGACTGCGAGACTGCTGTATTGGGCTATACGAGATATTCAAGCCTTGCAATGAATGTGTCATTCACCGTTCTGGAAATACGACGGCACGAGTTCTGCGAGTCATTATGTGGAGATGTAAGTTGAGTTGATCTCTCCCTTCCTTAAAACTTCACCACATTTCTACGCATAGATACGCACAAACTAAGGGGCAACCGTAGTATCCTACTTCATCATCAATAGCATATTGTGTAGATCAAATTGAGCTTAAGTAAAGGATGTTAGCCAACGAAGCGAAATAATAGTCGTTGATTGGCAGTTGACAAATCGATCGCTGCATTGACAAACTGAGCATTTTGGCAGTAACATCATGTCGCTTGTAAAGAACCTACGGCTTCAGAGAATTTCTGCATTAGCTATTTGATACGATTTAATTTTGTTGAGGTGCACCAAAACGATAAAAAATCATGCTACTTATGTTAGGGGAAATACTCGTCTTAAGTATATCAACAAACCATTTCGAACTCGACGAAGAATTTTTGACTGGAAAATGTCCAAGTTACCAGAAAATGGATCTGTCTAATGTGGGATTCAAATGAGTTTCACGAGACTGTGATCTAATCACCGAGGAAAAATAACTTTTCTGGTAAATCCATAAAACACTGACTGCACGTGATAACACCTCTTATACGGAATACAAAATACGACAAAGTCACTAAAGATACGTACGACGTACGTAATGAGGATATTTTTGGGAGACAAGCGTCTCAACCAAGCGAAGGAAACTTTTTTCAATATTTACAGAAGGAAACTTGAGCTTTCAAATCTAAAATCCATCTGCTGGATTTCATACATGAAATACATCTGGCTATTCAGGTCCATATCTTTGCTGTTTACTTTGGGGCATTTTATTAACAGACAGTACGGCAGAAGAGTTTAGTTTGTAGAATTTAGTAGGAGTACTTGCCAGCCTAAGTTGTGTTGAACAGCACTTGCTAGTATGCACAAAACTTCATTCCACTTGCTCCACATAATATGTCAGTGAAAGGGATGAAAGCTAATGGGAATCGGCGAGCCGGAGGAGTGTATGCGCTCTTTCAATCAACATCGTACATCATTTTACGTGACGTTTTAACGGCATGTCTTACCGTAGAAATATAAGCTATTCCTATTACGTTGAATAAATCCATTTTCAACAATTTTCTTCTGACTGTCGTATTAAAGGTAACACTCTTATTCCGGTAACATTCCATCCCCAGTAATTTCTCTTTGAACCCACTTTATATGGATTGTACATTTAGGTGAATATATTAGCTTGCGAACGAGCCGGTAACGAGACCCCATGAAATTGTCTTCTCCGTTGGTGTGTCAGTATGGTCACTTTACTATATGTAATGGTAGGTGCTGATTTGTTCCAAAATACGCACAGTATAGCAAAGTCCACTTTTGTAGAACAAGTTCATATTTCGAAAAAAAAATGTTTTTTTTTCAAATGTGGGCGAAGTTAAGTCGTATATAACATCGATGATATTTAAAATAATAGGTTATAATGTTGCCTTAGGAAATAGGACGTGCTATTGAATGATACTATTGTGATAGGAAGTTGTCATGGTGTAATTTTGCTGGACACTTGCCCCAAGTTTAAAAAATTAAAATGAATTTTTTTGTAACTTTTGATGTTTGGGTTTGTCGTATTATATTCAACTTGAGAACCATTAACAGAAAGTATAGTGTGTTTGTTTTACCAAATTTATGATGTGTTTTAAGGAGTGTATGGGGTAAGATATTAAGTAGATGTTATTTTCAATTATTTTAAATTGACTATTGCGGTAGTAAAATTATTCATTAAGTCGAGCTTTCGACTACAACTGCAGTCTTCTTCAGGGCAGAAATATGAAGAGAATTATGAAATTTGAATAAACCAAACTAGAAGAATCCCTCATATTTAAAATTAATAATTCTTTTAGTCCCATATGTGTATTTTTTATGCTTACTCTAAGTGAGTTTCCTGAATACTTGTAGGGTTTCCCACGGCGTGTCTGAGTTTGCTTAGGATGTTCGGTTATGAGGGTAGGATTTGTTCGCGAGCTACATATAGTCGTCTGCAATTTTGTTTATCTTCTTCTTCTTGTAATTCTTGTAACAAACATTGGAGAAAATTATTTGAGTTGCGGTTGTGATTGTCACATTAATTGCATGTTATAATTTTTATGTTATTAAATGATTGTTTCGGGCTTGATGGATGAGGATATTTTATATTATATCTTTCAGGCTCAACCATATTAATTTTCCCCATTAATCGTAGCTTTACAGTTTTACATGGAACAGAAATGTTTTGATAAAGTGAGGAAACTGAGCAGAATTGGTGCTGGTCGATGTATACGGTTATTGATCATTGACACTATTCTCCTATCTCAATGCACTGCATATCATGGCAGGATATTTTATCAAAAAATATTACAAAACATACAAGCAACTGTTGAAAGTTTGAGAAATGATTGTTCATATTTTCAACTTTGTCGTTGTTGTGTATCCGTGAGTACTCGATGTGTGATCGTGGACATACTATGGCACGTGTCTATTACATATAAGCATATTATACAAACTGAAGGGAGCAACATTTCAGGTGCATTTTTATTGCATAAAGTAACTTAAGAGAGTTTTCCTGTAACCAAATCCATTAAGTTAATTACACATTTTGAATTTCACATAGATACGAACAAGGACAGGATATAAATGGACTTGCAGGAAAGTTCCTCCAGGGTGAAAATCACTGCGAATAATGAATCCATCTACTTCATAGATACGTGTATTCACCATAAACGTGTGAAAGTTGTTTCTTCTGTTGGTAGTCAACATTAACATGACACCAACTAATAAAACCACGAGGTGGTGGATACAAAGGACACGTGCTGAAAGAATCAAATAGAAGGTGTCGTGGCAGGTAGTGCCAGGACATTACGAAAACCATTACTGGATCCATTTTCTCAGGGTAATCTGTTGATAACACTCATTACATTTACATTTCAACAGCTCGTGAATGCTGCTATGAAAACACTTACTTAATTAAAATTGTGGCATAGATGGTTGGAGGTAAAGTGTTCATATTCGGGAATCATTTCGTATTCGGAAGTATCTACCTTTTACAAGTGTAATCCCTCAAGAATGGTTTCATTTCATTGTTACTTAATAGTGAATTGGCGTTACTTGAAATGGTTGAAATACTTGCTAGATTTAGTGATGACAATGGATCCTTTCACATTCTCCGTGGTATGAAATGTAAGTAGATTACTTATGATAGCATTTTGCCCTTTGCTGTCATATTCCTAGCTTTCTAATTCTAAATGGATTCTTTGCACTCTTGAAGTAAGCATAAATAAGAAAAGGCAGCAATTTTGTTGAACAACAATGAATCTAAACGTGTGATTTTATTTTGAACAATTCATTATGCATATGCATGATATTTCGCTTAAAGTAAAACGCTACATATTTCAGGAGTAATTCAGAAAATCGAAAAGGTGTCAAATCTTAGGGCTCCTATAACTAACGATAAATTACAAAGAGTTAAACAATAAACACATTTAAAGCTTACATGCATGTTACATGAACATCACTTATTATAATTTAATTTAACTCTTGTTCCTTGAAACATTATCGGTCTCCAAGAAACATCGACGTCGTCAATATCGTGAAATTGTAACACGTGTATCAGTTACCACAAGGAAGTCGATCGAAGAAAGTGTCGAGGTGGGTGGGCTGAGTGTGGGTACTACGTGTGGCAGGAAGATTACAAAGGGTGCTCAGCGGCTGGTCGGCCAACAGTGATACGCATAGAGGGTGTTGAAAAGCAGGTTAGTTGGGTTTAAATAAGGCTTTATTTCATCCCGATTGTAAACAACCTACAAAAAAATAAACTGTAGTTGAGATCGTATGCAGTACAAAAACAAATAACACCTTTTATTGGATATATCTGCCATTCAAATATCTCGCACGTTTCAATAAAAGTTTAATCACTTTTTAGCGCAGTAATATTTACGAACGAGACGATTACATGTAATTGTTCGTCTCAGCTCGCTCATTGCAAATCACACGGGGAAATGCTTCTCAGAGAACGAATGAATACACGTTCCTCGGTTCTCTTTTGCACCCATATATTTTAAAATCGAATATTCTGATATACTTTGAACTAAAGAGTCACATTTAAGTCTTGAGCGAATTAGAATAATTTTTGACTTTGACTGAACCGCGTTACTGAGAAAATCATTTCACAGTGTTTGTAGCGTAAAGATTTAGCGAAATACACAACATTAACGTTTTGATAAATTGTAAGTCTATTTTGCAACAAATAATGAAAAAAAATCTGGATTACCTTGTCATCTTTCATCAAAATCTTCACCGCTACTTTTCGAGGTTGAGGAACATGACATGGTGAGGTAATACAAGCAAACGATTTTCATCATACAAATTTTAGCTAAAAATTAAATTCAAGAATTGTGTGCGTCAATTTATACCATAGTTAATTGTAAACTAACGAGGGAACACGTTTTGGTGAAGTTTAAACCAGGCCTAACGAAATACTGGTTCTAGTGTACTTTATGGCGTAGATTACGAATCTGAAATACGTTTTCTTTAAAACGGAAGTTTGGAAAAGTTATGAGAACATTTATGCTAAAACCTTCCATTCCATTAACATGGGGAAAATATTGCAAGCTTTTTATTTTATGAAAAATTTAAGCATAAAAAATAAGACATATTTTGTATTTAAACTTTGCTAAATTTCCTTACCAATTTTTAGTTATACGATTTTAGTTGTTTTCCAATAAGCTTTAATGTATGGTAAAGGTACTGACGCACAAGGCGGCGAAAAACAGTAAATGTGATATAATTAAAA
>JAHZNA010004833.1:0-41521 GCA_027743935.1 Sinodicranocentrus sp. ZH6 | reverse complement strand
ACCACACCCAAGGGCAGTTATGTAGAAAAAATTGATCGAAAATGTTGAACCATACTCAAATGAGAGCTCGGCAAAGTCCACCAATTTTTGTTGGAATTCACCTCGTATATTAATATATTTACCTCTTATTCACTTTTAGTATGTATATATTTTGGATCTCTATATCTCTCTCAATTACGTCATGCGGTTAACTAACAGATGAGATAGATTAAAGAGATGTATGAGTTATTTAAATAGGAATTTTATTAAATAAGGGATGTCAATAGTTTACGATATACTTACGTAATGTGTACCATGGGAGGCGCAGGACAATGTAAAGTTTCTACTTCATATTTTTAAAATCCTTGTATCAACGTATTTAATGCTGTGGTACTGTACGCTTGTCAATTATGTTTATTTTTTCATCTTCATTACTTACAACACCAATAGCTTTAGTGGAGAACAGTGCAAACTCCTCAAACTGGCTGTGATGAAATTCCTCTGAATGGCATCAGTTCTGCCGGAAATGTCAGGTTAGTCATGTATAAAAACATAAAACTGAAGCGAGGTGTAAATATTCTCGTCTATTATTATGCCTTATGCGACGCCTAAAATATGGAAAGCGTGGAGACCTCACACCTAATGTAAGAAAACTATAAGCAACCTAACAAAAAAAACTGAATGTGTTTACCATTAATACATTAAATGATTTCTTGAGAGTTTCTGTAATCTCGAAAATGATAAACTGAAACATGCAAAACATCAGAAAAAGCAAATATTGTTCCTTAATAAAACGTTTAATTGCATCTCCAAAGGATTGGGCCTTTCGCTCCGAGCGTTAAATTGTTTCGCATTCATGTAGCTCATTACTGTGTTTCAGAATCTTTAGGTTTTTTACAATCGTTTTCATTTTACTCTTTGTTAGCCCTTTCAAGCCTTTTATTTTTACTTGGTATCCTGCTTCCCATGTCCAATTTCCAATGTCCGATGTCTGAATCGAAATTTTCATTTCTTTCCATTTATGTCTTTTCGGAACAGAGCAACTTTTTCAAATTTTGTTTTTAGCAGCAGATTTCAAACCTGAAAGGGCTTATATATATTTATATGTTTTATAATAGTTTCTTTTTACTTTTTATGGCGAGGATGAACGTCATTAATTGTCAATTGTGGTTACAGTGACAACTTCAAAAATATTGTGTGACCAAATGGAATTAGCGTTAAAATCTCAAATTTGCAAACTGATATGGATGTTAATTACTTTGCTAAGCTTCCTACGGAGGCAAACTACTTTAGATAGTATGGCCTTTATTTATATGTTACATAGATAATTTTAAGTTTATGCTGGTGCTACTAATAAATGTTGCAATCATTTTCGTACATGGCAAATAACTAATCGGAGTGAGTTTATGAACAAATTTGTTTGAAGCATTTGATATTTATCGATAACCAGAGTAAGCTTTACCATGCTCATGCTCTAACCCTAACTGAAGAGCAGACCCATGAAAAAATTTACACTGTGGAGCGTTCTGCCGGAAACCGTTACACAAGGTTTAATTCGATTTCGACGAGACGAAACAAAAACAAAGTTCTTCTTCCAGTGATTTTCAAGTTTCAAAGAATTGAACGAAATTAACAGGAAGTATAGTTTGCGATCATTCTACAAAATAAAAACAATGATAGAATTTTCACTGTATATATACGTTTCTTTTGGGGATTAGGATCGAAAGGTATTGGTGGTTGGTCACCTTACTTTTTTAATACATTATGCTTATATTGAGTAGCGAATAACCACCCCGGTTTGACCTTGGGAACTTAACATTACTTGGGCCAAGTTAACTTCGAACACCGACTGACAGAAATTCAAATTTGATTTGCATATCTTAAAATGTAGTTGAACCGGGAAAGTATTTACCTTGTAATAAATGGTTACATATATATTTTTATGTACGTAAAGAAAAGAATGTGAAAGTGAAAAGAGCACACTTGTGTATAAGGAACAGTATAGTGCATTACAATTTTTAAGTGAAAATGACCAGACTTGATCATTGATGTTGTTGAGTGTCTAGTAAATGCACCGCGTAAGTAATAAGTTAAGTAGAAAGCTTCACTTGAACCATCGACAACTTTTCCATGAAAGCACCTAAGTTAATTGAATGCATGTGGGATGGATTTTGGGTACAAGAGGGGAGTCATTCGAGAACTCGCCGAAAGGATGAAACAGTGTGGAAAACGATAGGAAAAAGTGGTGGTATTGAGCAGCAAACAAAATAGAGGGTGAACTCCTGTCGCCGTCAGGTAATTTCTGTAATGAAAGACTTTTTATGGGTTTTGATCCTTCTCTCCCAGCGAGTGATGTTCGTCATAGAGCAATGGAACATTTCACTTAATTAGAAGGAAATTAAAGCCCGAAAGATCTAATGAACTATGGTCATCCACACTTTTCACTCATTTTTGATGATTCTTTCATCACATCTGTTTTGTGCATAAACTACTCGACGATCCAACTAAAAGTAAATTGTTAAATATAAGTATAACCATCCTCTTTTGACTATATGTAGAGGAAATATTTCTTCTTGTTAGCTAGTACTACCATGTCATTTGGATAGGAAGTAAACTGCTTTGTGTGTGTTTCACTCTCTGATCCCTTTTATCATCATTCACCTTTTCATTTTATCAATTAGCTGAAATTACATATGGTTACATTTTATTGCATGCTTTGCTGTGGATGTTTTCCCTGCTTCATTATTACATTACAAGCATCAACAAGTTAGATGTCTAGCGAAGTGATGTATTGCCAATCGTATTGTACACAGTCAGTGCCACACATGCACACATATATATTGCCTAAATATTAAAGTATCCAAGTTAGCCCAACTTTTTATACTGGAAAGGCTTTGTGTTTTGGTAAAACTTGGAAAACTCATTGTAACACATGTATAAAATACTTCTGTTCAACTCAACAGCCGGCAAAGCCCCTTTCATCAACAAACTCTTGTGTATCATTTTCTTACTTGTGTAACGTGAGTAAAACTGCTTCCATTCTCTTGAGTGTAATTTCATTAAATGTCAATATGAGAGCGTAATTCCAGCGTAGCTTATCTGTTATGATGATAAACGATGTGTGTGCTTCTCAGCCTGTTATGCGAGAGAGAAAAGGTGACTCGTGTTTTCAACCTATTTTCTACTCATTTACCAGTTACCCTCTCCTGTCAATTATTTACTGCTCCCTTATTCCAAATGTTCGACTGAATGGTAAAGGTGATAAAAATTAAATTATGACAGGGCGCTGGAGCAATTTCATGTAAAAGGGATTGCTGGATGCACAACACGGTTACCGATATCAATGAGTGTGTTGGAAAACGTTGACGAGAACGAAATGGTAATACCCCAGCCCAGCGCTTGCTTTATTTTATGACTCCTTTTCCAAACGAAATTGTTCAAGGTGAAAATGAGTTTTTTTTAGAAACAGTTGACACTTTTGACACAATACAAACATTCCTGTGCTTCTTAAGAGCACCGCTTAGCAGTGCTGTTTTGATTAATTCTTAAATTAAGATTTATCAACTCCAATCAGACTTCAATCGAAAGTTTAGTCTAGGACTGGGTATTTCATTTCAGGCAAAATCTGATGCAATGTCAAGTTGCCCCGTTGAAATCACTCTGCTTGACATTCTATCTTCTCTTGTTTGTTCTTCAAATCATGCTAAACTTGATGCAAACTTTTTGTGGCTATGACTACATATTAAATCAGTTGTGATACATCATCTAGCGAGTTTTGCCTTGTTGTCATCTTAGATGTTATATAAATGACTTTATGCTTTAATTTCAAAATCAAAATTTTGATTAGTTTTAATTTAGTGAATAATGGGGTTGCATATTTAATCATGTTTTACAAATATGCATGCTTTGCAGCAATTCTTCAACGATCAGAGATGATACCGTACTTGCAACCTACCTTATGGCATTCTAATATTGAGAGTGAAGGTAACCCTTCCTTTCTAAGAATTTATTTATCTCTCATTGTATGGCTGTAGGTCAAACAAGTACCATTTTGTCAGGGTATGAAACCGTAAGAAACAAACGATATTGTACCGGGTGTGCAGAGAAAAGATGATATCAAGAGAGCTATCAATCACAATTTATAACTATCGCTTTTGGGAATTTTATCGAGCACTCTAAACCTTAAAAAACCTCAACGTTCTCACTCTTATTAATTTATCGCCCTATAGAGAGCAAAATACCGTAGACTTGACGCCCTCTGAGCCACATACCGAGTGTTTGCTGCAAGCTCCCAAGAGAATTTTTTTCGGAGGGCCAAAATTTTTATTTATAACTATCTCCCTTGAAATCCGGGGAATGACTTACGCGAGTCTTGTAATTTTGTACAGTCACTGAAATTGAATGCTGTTCCACCCGCACATTACTTTCGAGAATTCCGTTGAATTCGAAGACGACAATTTATATCTGTATGCAGGTATAGATTTGGAATTTCTATTGCAACGGCAAACCAACCCAATATGCATGATTCATCCAACCGGAAAGTTTTAGAAAAATAAGAATTCAGACATTTGACATTGACGAATTTCAACTAGATTTATTTTTACTACTTTGTCTAGATATATACATGTCTCATTTATTTTATAAGGACGTCAACTGATGTTAATAATTACAAATTACTATACAATCATGTAAATTCATCTACTTTCAACATGATCTTTCAGCTTTCAATAGTCATACATTTCTTGATTGCCATTACTCTACACAATAGGCAAAAGCTTGCCAAACTCTTTACGAATCACTTCAAAAATCCGTTCACTACACTTGTGCCATCTTGTACAATAAAACTTGTACTAAGGGTATGTAGGTATGCATACAGTATACCTATGTGGATACGCATTTGTTTGCATTAATTAACGCATTTCTTTTTAAGCAGTTTGTGAACTCGAAATTCCGAGTTCCAGAAAGTCCGTAGAGAATTTTTTTTACGCAAGTGTTTTAGATTGCAAAAAGATAAGCTGGAACTGGATTTCTCTGGTGTGTACAATATTCCTCAAGGTGATTTATTCTACGAACCCCGCAAACTTCTAAATTAATTACAGATGCTAGCGTATACCTCGAATACACTGAAATCTTCAGTCAGATTTTATGTGAAATGATAAAGTTTACGAATGTCAGACTTTAAACAACTAAATTCTAAATTATAATTACAAGTTTCAAGTATTTGAAAACTCTCATTATTAAAGCCTAATTAACTCGTATTTTTCCGAAGATTATAATGATTGCATAATGAGTCGTAAAGAGACTTGACGTATATTCTCAGCACTTTGCATTGGTATTAAGAAGTAAATGTCCAGAGAATTTAGTCACTCATGGTAAACGATTGTACGTAATACATAAATCACATCACATTGATCACAACTCCAGCACTAACCGTAACAAGCAATCATGGTAGTGGTGAATATACACGTACAATAATTATAAGAAGTAATTGTAAATGAGAGTAAACGACCATTTAGTTAAATTTTACTGCAGATGTGTGTAATTTAGTTAAGGCGTAAATCGAATGATTTATTGTCGATAAACATTGATCCATTAGAACATTGGAACATTTTTTATTTAATTTATTGTGTAATTAATGCATTTGCATCAACTCAGGTGTTTCTGCTTGCTTGATGCTTGCCAGCTAATCTGAATGCCCTTCGTTCGTACCGATACTGGTATATACACTACGACAATTTTTCCTGTTAAACGTCAAAGATTTAAGGTGCTAAATAATTATTGATCATTAAACCAACCACTTAATGATTGTTTCTAACAAGAATTTACGCAAATATAGCGGGAACACATATATTAAGGATGGCGTATGATTTTCAGAACCATGCACCATCTTGTTGTCAGTATTCATCAATAAATGTTAAGATTGCTAGCACATATTTCCCATTAGTCCCATATTGCAATGACATTTTTAAGTGATAAATCGATAAATGTAAACCGACGTAATGACATGGAGAAATGTATCAGTATCTATAAAATTCAATAAATGATTGATAATTTCAGCAAATAAAACCAACAGTAAAAGGATACTACATGCTTTATTGTATGCTAATAACATTCCATTCAAAATATATTTGTGAATCCACGGAAGTAATTAAGCCAAGTTTGCAAACTCTCGAAAATCGAGTAATAATAGGCAATCATATGTGGACGTCACATTTAAAGATAAGATACAAACATTCCGATTTAGTTATTTACAATAAAAGATGGGCTACATCCAACTTGTACGTACATAAAAATGACGGACAGCAAGCAACAAACTATTTATTTTAACAATACAATTAAGGAGACACAATTATGATATTTTTTGTTGCTAGAGTATACACGTGCTATTTTGCTTATAAGTAAGCAAGATCTCCAACAAATGCATTTCATTCATTCCGCACACAGCATGCCTTTTAGTGGATGCATGAATTGCAAGCTGGAAGCACCAGATTCCATTTTTATTGAAAATTGAATACTTGTCAATATTATACATGACTAAATAGTACTACTTCAATATACAGTTCACTGTACAATTGAATTATTGTTTCAAGTTATTGTACTTTACGTTTTTAGATTTAATAGCATCATCGATTCACTCGATAGTATTTAAGGATTTGCTTTCTTCCATTCTTACCTACTTTAATTGCTGATGACGCTTATTCTTTACAAGCATAAATAACACGTTAATGCATCACAACAACGCAAGCACAATATGGCAACATATTGTATTTCTTAGAAAGCTTGAATTTAATACGTTCTCCTGTGTAGTCTCAAGTAAACGCTTTAGCATGCCAGAAAATTAAGCTTTCTGGAAATTAAGTCGACTATTTATATACGTGGAATACGAATATGGACGCATTTTTCTGAAACACAATTTGAAAAAAAATAAATCACACTTTTTATGTAAAGCTCTGCCATTAAAGTTTATACGCTAAAATGTTGAGAGTGGGTGATATCGAAATTAGTCTGAAATTAAATTATTAACGAAAGTAAAAGAAGTCTGCGATACAAATTCCTATAATACTATTGCCAGAAAACATAACAAAATCGTATTTTGCAATAATTTTTTTAAAAACAACTTTTGCAGTACAGATTCGTATTCTTTGTATACATATTACTTAACAAGAATTGACACTTATCATTAATTCAGTTGCCATCCCAAGACGTCTTATTTATCAGCATTATGTACCTTAGGAAGGAAGCCAAACAACGCGACTTTCACTTAACGTATATTTAATCCTGTCGGAAGTGGCAGTATGATAGTATTCTTCTTACACATACAATTCAAATTTCAAACTCTTTCATAAACTTCTTCCAACCAATTTGGTTCTCTCAAGCGTCATCTCGAAGGATTGATATATTGAATGACTTCATTAGCAACAAATAAAAGACTCGTATTTAATTACAGTATTACGTTTATGATTCGCACGCAGGATCCATGCACACGCAAAGTTGGCTCTAATTGTCTTTCATGCATTTTTCATTTGACCGATGAAAATAAATAAATGATAAACTGACACTACACGACATATACAAAATCTGTAATGGTATAACTTTATAGAGCACAATATTGAAGCAAAGAATTTACAACGTATAATATGATGTATAATATTTAATTTTAAGCGATAAAAATTTAACAATAAAAACTAAAGACCCTAAATACAAGAAATGGTCAGTGTTTTAAGTCGGCGTCATTCACATTTCTCTAATTATTATTCATACATTCAAACAAATCTGAGGCATTCCGCTCAGTACACTTTAGTGTACGAAATAAATATTGAATGATCTCTTTCAAAGACTATTCAACACTATAATTCCTTCATACCACTGTTACTGAAATGTTTCCAGTATGCAAGTTTAAATCTTGTTTTTGATGATAAACAGCGATGCTTAAGTAGCCACATTAAAATTAAATTTGATGCTGTTTTCAGAAACATCGAAATTCAAAATCAATGTTTTGATTAAAAACTCTCGATGCCTAATAAAATATTTTGAAATGTGGAAGCAAAGCAATCAAGAAACTCAGGATATTTTTATACTTTGAGCCTATGTATACTTTACTACCGTTAACAGTACAGTGTATAAAAATATTTTACTCTGATATCAAAAGAGCATTTTTTGGTTCTTCCTGAATGCTTCCCAATTGCAATAAAAACTACGGAAACTTCAAACTGCTGAGTTGCTTGCTTATATATGGGCCGGTTCACCCAAATGAATTTTCTAACTTGGAAGATATATATTTCTGACCGAGTCACTAAACTACTTGTGATGTAGCTGCTTAACAGTGAACATGAGAGTAAGAAACAGGCATTTCATAAAACAAGGGATTATAAAACAGTAAAACAACATAAAAATTCATGCTTCGTTAACTTGTTTCCTTATTAACTGGTAAAATTCTATTACTCAAGATTTGAAAAGGATATTTTTGATTGGTATGGTAGCTAGGGTATCTAATACTAGAGCTCTATGTATATCGGTAGAACACAAACATTTGTGAATTATTTTTCTATTTTTTCCTGCGTCGACACGTATGGTTTGCATATATGGTAATTAAAGTACTCTCTACTAAAAATTCTACACAAAAACGAGCTGGTTGAATTATTTGATACCGAAAATAGTGGTATTTTTGTCGTTGATTAACTATTTTGAATATTTATAATTAGACCTTCTGTGGTTGTCCAGGGGCAAGGACAATCAATACCTTCTGGGCAAGTCTTGTGCACCAACCTATGAATAAAATTTACCAATTAATGACAAGCTTGTTTCATAATTGTTTTTTTTTCTTCTCGAGTTATGTCATATATAAAAGTGCATGATACTGGCGTAAATAAAATACAACAAACTAAAAACAACGCTCAACGCCGTTTACATACATTCTTAGGAAGGTCGCAAAACGATGAGAACTTTCTGAAGTAATTTCGTGAGCCAATCTGCAAATTAACGTGTAAAACAGAGCATAATAATCGAAAAACAAAAACGATGAACTATAACTAGGTTTTAAAAATTTACTATAAACTAATTATAAACTAAAAACTAAAGACAAAATTATTAAAAGCTAAGAACTATGTTCATGAAATTGGTTAAACCAGCTAATATTTTATTTTGTTTGATTTAAAAGCGCTTTTTAAAAAAATAAGTAAAAGCAAAAGGAAGAACCACAATAAAACGATAAAACAGCCATCTTAGGCTTTCCAAAATAGTGAAAAGTGAAGAAGCGAAAGTGGCGTAACGCTAGCCATCACGGTATTCCAGAAGATGGAGTACTACAACGGCTGGAATCTGCGGAAGATAAACGTGAGTAGGATGCTGACTTGGTTTGAGAAGGAAAGCTCTCTTTCACAGCACTACTTAAAGTTCGGTGGGATCCTGCCGATTGTGAGTTTCTCTGATCTTGTTCTGGAGTAATCTAAGCATAATAAATGCAGAGAAGCACACGACATACGTTTTAAAGTACTTAATAATTAGTAAAAACCTATTAGCATTAAAGGAGCTACAAATTAATACCGATAGAAAGTTTCCGATGCTAGTGGGGCATAATCGGGTGATCTCAGTTGGAGGGACGGGTGACTTCCAGGTTTTGAATCCCGAATTATAAGGAGTGAGTCGCACTTCAGTTAAGGATTCGCAGGATAAGGGAGAAAAGCAGGGTTGTCGCATGGCAGAGAGAGATTTCTTAGCCAAGTGCTTATTAGTTAAGGGTATATTGTTATTTAGCAGCTTATTTTTTTCCAAGCTGTACCATTCTTTTGGATACTGAACTACTAATACATGTTGTAATAGCTGGGTTATAGTTTCTATAGGAAATCAGATTAGCAAAGCAAATGTTTGATCAAAAAAGCGTGGTACGATTTACATAATTTATGATTAGGCGTCCTTACTTCAACTTTAATTGCGTTTAATTATTATATGCATGTGCATCGTTCTTTAATGTAACAAGTACGATAACAAATGTAGCTTACCGGTAAAACTCCTCACAAATTTTGGTTTGTTTTTCCATGCAATGAATATAAAATACACTGGAACAGCAGTCAGGATCACAAGAAGTCCAATACCTGTAAGAATGACGATGTAGGCAGAATATAATAATGGTTCTTATAATCATGCAATCGAATCCTGGTGCCCATTTCGATAATTACTCACCTGTAGTGACGGGGTCTGCAAACATAGGTACAACTGTAATGATGATGGTACCAATAATGTAAAGAATTGGCCAAATCATATTAACTTTGATCGGTCTCGGCAAATCGGGCTGTTTCCAGCGAAGAATGGGTATGCACACTACAGCAACTCCAATACTCAGCTAAACAGATATATGTTCAATGCTGTGAACTGCACTTGACAATATGATTTACTTTACCTTAAATATGTAGCGGTTCTAACGCAAAAAAGAAACATACCCATGTAGCAAATCCAACATAATTAATCAAATCACCGATGTTGGGAGACGCCAAGTAAGCAAGGGAAAGCAAAGCCTACATTTAAAATCAACAATGTAGGTTATGATTTTTTTCCAACTTTAGATAATCTAATAAATTTACTTTACTAACCACAAACAGAACTGCAGGGGCAGGCGTGTGTTTTTCAGTTTGAATCATTGTTAAAACTTCAGGCATTTGTCCTTCCATAGCACCAGCGTAAAATAATCTGAAGTGGAAATAACCCAAAAATGTAATACAGTTCACAGACACAAATCACAGTAGAAATCTAGTTAGGATGGGGTAACATGCTACAAATTTTATAAGATCGTATTACTTTTATAAAATAATGCTAGTTTCATCTTGGGCCCCCTCCCTGAACTTGCGTGGGAGGGAGCTCAAGACAAACTGCGAGACTAGATCTGTCACTCACAGACTTTTATGCAAAGGAAGTCAATAGATCGACCAGTTCTTATGTTTAACGTTGTAAAGTTTAGGCGGCACGTCAGGTTCAGCAAATATTGCTACCAATCGTGCTGGAATGTTACAAGCCTAACCAGTTTAAATTGAAAACAATTTGACAGCCGAACAATTGTATTACCTCGAGGATGTGAGAAGAATCCCATTGATGCCTCCGAAAGTGGAAGCTGCTACGAAGAGAGGAACTATCCACGACATATATCCGTACAGTCGATTTGCGAAGGTCTAAAAGAAAAAAGGAATTCGGTACAAAAACGTGTTTTTGAAAACTATTAACAGGCTTCTTAATATTTAATACTTACAACAGCAACGGCTTCAGAGTCAAGCATTTCCGCTGGACTCAAAGTTGTGAAGAATGCCACGTTCGTCAGGAAGTATACAATTGTCACTAGAATGCATGAGAATCCAATGGCGATGGGAAGATTTCTGGATACAATTTATATCGTTAATTTTTACACACTATTGAACCCTACTTTTTATCAGTTGAGAATGTGTAGCAATTATTCATTCTTCTTGCAAAAATCTTCAAATTCATGTATATATTTACTTTTAAACAAATAAGCTTGATACTGATTGATAAGGATATGTATGCATCAGAGGTGTGAGTTCGAAAGATTTTAGCAAGGAAAACAATAACATCACGTCACAAAGCTAAAGCTTACCTTACGGGATCTTTCAATTCTTCAATGATGAAGTTTAGCTGCACAAAAACACGCAAATTTTCATGTAAAAGTGTTGAAAATGTAACGAAACATGCACAATGTAAGGGAGATGAAGACAGAATCGAAAAGAAGAGAGTAATATAGTAATAATCTGATTATTTAAAAAGCAAAAAAAATTATGGACAATTATTTTAGTCCCTTATTCATGAGAGCTAAATTATGTTTACATACTCCCATTCATTGTCAACGTCGCAAACCATTCTAAAATCGTGTAAAGAGTTACCAAACACTTACATAGTTCCTGAAAAACGAAACAAAACAGTCATGGAATTAAATCACAGTCATTCATAGTTTCAAAATTATCGGTAGTTTTTTTATGCGCAAAGCTTTTACTGCATGCCACGTAATTTACCCTAAGTTTTTTCCAAGAGAAATAATTAAAATAAAGATTATAGAGTACATACTCACACACATGCATTAAACAAACATTGGAATTCGACTAATTGTAAGTTCAGTGTTTGTAACAAAACGTACTGCAAAACTAATAACCGACAAAAGCACACAATAAATACTCACGTATGTATGTGCTGTGCATAAACTACATTAAGAGCAACTACAATTACAGTAATTGTATTGTGGCTTACCATCCATTGTACGCAAACAGACCCGAATAGAAGGATAGTGCCACTTTTTGGACACTTTGCTCCGATCCTTCAAACGTAAAGTACTCTGTGTGTCCTGTAATTAGCAGTCATTAATTTTCATTTACATTTATCATGTTTAGCAGTCATTTTCTATTTATAAGCTCTTGACTCTCTGGCATTCCTACTTGCAGCAACAGTTTATTTAGTCCATTATATTCTTCATCATTATCATCAACATTATTCTTTAGCCTGAGCTGAACTGAAGCATGCTGCATGCCCATCATTAAGCAAGACTGGAAGGCTAATTCGGATTCATTCATACAACTTATACATCGTTAGAGGGTTCATCCACATTAACATCCCACAAAGCGCCTTAAAAACCTAAACTAAACTCTTCTCTCCATTCACAAGGTTGAAGGTACATAATGTATAAGTGTTGTATGTGTTTTATCTCATCAACGAGTTTCTGTCAGTGAGAGGCTCTGCAACGCTTACGATGTCATTCAAGATGCCTGATTGTCTGACTGACTACTGAGGCGTATATTATTTGAACGACTGAGGAGTTCAGATTTTGTCTAGATCCAGAGTAAAATGCTGCAGTATTTAACTTTTATACTTATATACAGCCGAGAGGATTTTATGCAAGAAAAATGAGTTCACAGACAGTAGAGCCAAGAACGTTGGATAATGTTTTGAGAGGGAGCACTCATTTTTCTCTCATTTACTTACCATTGTAGAGTTGTACAAAGCCTGTGGCGATAATGATGGCAAGAGCTACTAATTTGGCGTAAGTGAACACGTCTTGGACTATTGTCGCCCAGGTTACATTCCAGCAGTTGACGAACGTTAGAAAGCCTGTAAATGAGAGGAAGTACATACATCCTAATGAATACTGACAAACTTACAACAATGTGCGAACAAATGAGAAGCCACAGCAAACCGGAAAGTTTCGCATTTTGTGTGACACGCAAATCTAAGCGGGTAGCTGCATTAACTGCAAGTGCTCAAAACAGATTTTTAATGGTTTATCCATTTTCTACACGAGGTGTGAATTTGTATCAATTTACATCACATCCTCAATTAGTGAAGCGTTACAAGCGCTTGGTGTCAGCCAGGATTCATGATCATAAAGAAGCATTGAATGCGGTAAAATTATTTATGGAACACGGCTTAGGTTCTTTACGCTTAGACGTTAAAAGGAAAATCTGGTTTTTTAGCTGTATATGTTTGCTTTCTGGAAGCAAATAAAAGTGAAACGTACCCTAATCTTCAATGAATCCTAATCTGATATGCAGATGTGGTTATAAACTTTACAGGATTAAAAAATATACTCTCTTCTACAAATAATCTTTCAGTCAACTTTGTCTTTTGTTGACTGATACTTTTTGAGACTACTATTGCATCATTCTGGAATGCTTGTACAATTAAACTTAAGCAACAGCATGTGGGTGGAAAGAGTTTTTCAAGATGACAGTCGCAGAAAGGGCGAATCTTTTATTACATTGAGAGAAATGCGTTGCATTTTAGCATTTCCATTTCCACCAAAATGTGTCTTCTTTTTTTCACTGTCGCTTTACATGCATGCATGCGTACACACACATGCATGGTTTCAATGAGGTATTCACAGGAGAGAACTTTTTTCCGTTACAATATTCACTTATTCATACAATGTTGCCGGCAACTCGGGCAATTATGCACTTTGAACGAGTTTCTTGCAGTAAAAGTTCATGCCATGCCAAATAAATACCTTATAACATTCTTAGACTTACAGAAAGTCATCGGAAGTCGAGTAAATGACTATGAATCTTGTGTCAAACTATGTTTTGGATTAATGCCAGACTACATACATATCTAAAATGTAAGGATATTATGAAAATCTAAGATCAGCAAAGAAACATATCAATGCTATGGCGTGATGATGTAACATGGGCATTCATAATGCAAATTCTGGTGGTAAAAGTTGACTAAAGTAAGCGTGCGAAGTCGGAAGGTGCAAGTTCACCGACCGACTGATGATACCATCATAGAGAAGGCATATACGGTGCTGGCTCTGTATGTGTGACGATGATGATAAAGACCTATTGACGAAGTTGGCACTGGAAAAGTAGATTGGCTGGAGGAGATCAATCACATATATACAATCAGTCTGAGTGGCTCGTCGGTTCAAGTTTGTAGTAAATATTCTATGTATTTTTACAAATAACGAAGACAAAAAATCATGATGTGTTTTTAGATATTGGTGTAACGTGTCGCAGGAGCTCGTAGTTTTATGCAATAGTCAACCTATTCTGAATAAGTAAAAATATAAGTATTTAAACTAAAGTACCTTATGTCTTGCAGTTTCTATAGACAACAGAGGTGAAATCAAGGATATTAAATGCAAACAAATCACGTTTGAAAACTGGAAAGACTTTAAAATTGGGTGTCAGATAGCTTATTTGGACTAAAGACATGTCCATGTTTTTCAACTAAATTTCTCTTATGCCCGAATACTACATGAAGTCTAATACATTATCTTATTCATTATATGATTCTGCCAGCCACTATAGTGCACTAGCCAGTAGTATTTTAAATTAGATTATCAAGGTGTAAACTTATTAGTATACTTAGGCAACATTTAGGTAGGAGCCACACAAAATATATCGCATGAACAAAGTGATAAAATAAATAATTTATTTGACAGTTCATGAAATTGCATAAAAACCTATTACGTCAGTTGTCTAATGGGTATTCTTGGATATGTCTGAAAATGATCCTAACAAAAAAACATTGCTATTGATAGTCTGGCTTATCTTACAGTTAATTGTAAGATAAGCCAGACTAGCCAGGTAGATTGGTTCAGACAAGTAAACGAAAAAGTGGTTTGACCAATGGTCATTAAATATTTTGGAATTAAAATGTGGCATAAACATATTTAGCTCTTTTGCGGTGAATAATAGTATTTCATTAAGGAGAGCTCGGTCGACTAAATTAAGTTGCTCAGTTTTAAAAGTCTCATAATAGCAATTATAATTAAATCAGCCACGCTCCTTTAATTAGTGCTAATTTGTAAACACATAATAATATCCTGTTATTTTACCTGCTGCGTTAGCTATAGCGAATACAGGTGACAGGGCTTTTAAATTCATTAAAATTCAATTGCCTCGCGCTGATTCACAAAATACTTGCCCAATCCATGTGAATGTTTTCTTTATTTTCAGCCGATGCCATTCAACGTGAAGCAACAGCATAATGCATAACATAAATATGGAGGCATGGTCAATTAGATACTGTGTTGTCTGGCTAGTCGTAAGACATAAATCTAGAAAAACCTGCTGCTAATAAATATATTAGAGGTGCCGCTGTGATTTTGTGACAAACGTGCATCTGTTTGGCTCTTCTCTGGTGTGGTTGTTTCTGTGAACGCTTTGTATATTAAATATTAACTAAATTCTTGATAGTTCATAACATATCCAATTGTATATAGTTCATTAATTGTGTCTCCTGTTTTAAATAATAAATGTTCAATTTTCCAGCTACAGTCCAATGCATTGCTCATCAAAGCGGTTTTAGTGAGAAAACTAAATTGAGCAAATTCATACCACGCTTAATTCTAGATATGCTCATAGCAAGCAATAAAATTTCTTAAAAACCATAAGACAAAAAAGAATACAATTGTCAGAATCCTAATTAGTATCGTAAGTTACAGTAAAACTGAGAATGAAACAGTTTTCCAGCCAACTAAACCCGTGTGACGGCATTTCTTTTAACGAAAGCTCTTTTTCATTGCCATTACTACGTCGTCTACAATGTATTATGCAACTCAATCCTGTCCTGTCGATTTCTTTCAACTTCTGGATCTCAAAGTACAAAAAAATATTTATTATGCAATTAAAAGTACCACAACATGATTTTCCATTCTATGATGATATCATGCAGAAATTAAAGAGGATGGCTGGCCCCGTCGCGAAGAGTAACTATAGGTATCAGGTAGATAACTATATTAAAACGCATACCTATTTGCATGCTTGATGTAAAGATGAGATATTTGAAGTTCACAGTTTGCAGTTCGGTGATTACTTCATGAAAAAGGTAATAAAATCTAGGAGATAACACCACAACTTGAAAAGTCGCACGTTTGACTTCATTCTGAACTGAGTAAAAATGAGTGAAAACTGCTCAATGATGGCATCATATATGAAGCACTAATTCAAGGTCACATAACTAAACACCCACAGGGTTTCTCGCATACACCATTTTCGGAGTGTATATTTGAAATTGTAGGCGCACCCTGTTGAGGAAACGACTAACACGCTTCAGACATTGTTGCTGGCTCCGTCATATCTATTAAATGCAAACGATCGACCAGTGATGATTGCCAACTGCCACACACACTCACAATCGCTTCCCTGATAATTCTAATGTATGCTGAGCACGCCTTTCAATGGTGAATAATTGATATCTTGTATTTAATTGCGCTTGGGACAGCGAGGTAAATACAAACATGCACTACTAAACATAATATTGTTTTGGTTTTCTGCAACAACTTGGGTCCGAATAGAGAAGGGAAGAGAGTGAAGATTTTTTTGAATTGCACTTGGCTTGATTTATATGCATCGCAATCTGGGCAATGTCGTATTAGTAATTGCTTGCTATAAAGTTATACCTCATGATAACAGTCATAACATAACCATCAAGTTCCACCTTGGATTTACTTGCAAAACAATTTAAGTAATCGTGATTCCGTAATATGGAATGTGCAACTGGAGTGGAAGCTTTCATCGATTTTGGGGAGTCTTAAGAATAGTTCGCAAATCCGAAGAAAATGACTTATTGATTGAATGTGTCCTTGAATAGTTCAATAACATTTTTTGTTCATAAACTTATAAATTCTATTTTTATTTTCATACGTCCATAGTATTGCATTGTTATGGCGATTATGAATGATTGAGTTGTAGTAGTTGAATGCTTGTATTAGCTTAAAATAGCTTTGAATTGTGTCAATATTTCCAGTCAATACTCTGTATATACATGTATGAATGAACCTACAATAGCATGCTTCGATGATCTTACGCGACAAAGCGGTGCTGTTAAGAAAGGTTGATTTTTATCATTTAAAGTTGATCAAATCTGATTAGTACTTTTCCCACGAAAATTATTCAAGTCAAGTTGTTATATCACGAACTGCGGTAGAGTTCACTAAGGTCCTCGTCCTCCAGTTTAATCGTCCGCAATTATGTTGAATTACCATTTGAATATCGGCAATTGAAAATTCGCTTGGAGCAATATGTATGCTTGCAATCATTTATGAAGAATGATATAAAGA
The DNA here is from genome assembly GCA_027743935.1 of Sinodicranocentrus sp. ZH6. NCBI lineage: Eukaryota > Metazoa > Arthropoda > Collembola > Entomobryomorpha > Entomobryidae > Sinodicranocentrus > Sinodicranocentrus sp. ZH6. Next base: position 23,997 of record JAHZNA010004833.1, on the reverse strand, counting down.
TAAATATTTCCATGAGGTTAGATTAATACCGGCTGGTTATCGTTGCGACACGATTTTTTAATGCCTTGTCATGCTTAAGCGAGATCAATGTATACTGACAATGTTATGATGATGACTCTGCCTGCTTCATTTATCTTTCGAAAAATAAATCATGCCATGAATTTATGCAGTGATTTATTGCACAGAACTTACTCAAAACGTACTTGGCATCCAATCTCATCAAAATGGTATTGTCTCAGTTTTCATCCGGTTTATTAGTGGTTACCGGATGCGAGTTAAACATTGGCACGACGACTACGAGTATATTTAGCGTTTTAAAAATACTGGGAAATACCATTAACTCAGTTAAATTGGGTTTATGTCATGAATTAGACCAGTAAAGTATGAAGGGCTGACACAAGCATGGTAATTGAAGCATTACTATGTGCATAGGCGTAATGCGAGTTTTGTTAAAGAAAGCAATATGAACACCCTTAAAAAGGTAAAGCTAATTTCACTTACATATCCAACTTTTTCTTCTTCCGGCTTATCCCCTACTGCTGGGGGATTAGCCGGAACTTCTGCATACTTTGTGTCCTTTGCACTAGGCATCTTCCTAGTTTTCGTTTTGTGTCAAGTATTTCCAAGAAAGAATTCCGGAAGTAAACGACCGCTGCTGTAGAATTTTAAGCCTAAAAGGCTTTTTCCTAGTTTACGCTAACAACTCTCTTGGAACGGACAACTTCTCTGTAGCCTTTAGTTTAGTTATTCTTCCTCATGAAATTCAAGATGTGTTGTGAACACGGGGAAGAAAAAACTTTGTCCTTTTTCCTTCTTCTCTTGTTTGTGCTGGCTAAATAATCACGATAAAACACGTAGCATGGTTTGACTGTACTACAGTATCGGTTTATTCCACCTAGAGGAAAGTAATCACAAAGATAATTGAATTTACTATGCATCAAACTTTTACGGCATAATAGATGCGAATAGAAACGTTCAAATATTCCTAAAAGTTTATGAACTTTGCCAAGTTTTCTTTTTGAGTACAAAAAATAAATAAATAAAGAGACCTTCCCATCATCCCATCCCCTTATATGCAAGATATGCAATATATGGATAAGAGCAATCCAATATCCGATTCTCCAAGTATAACTTTTAAAAGTGATTTTTCTTAAACATTGTCTCGAGTTTGCTGAACTATGTATAATATATACAAATAGGTATACAACAATGCAACCAACATAGATAATAATCAGCACTGACTGATTTCATCAGAGACGTCTACACCTGAAATTTACTGTTTTACATGTTTGCACGTGGGGGTTTTTCGGTACCTTGACCATTTATTTATTGGAGTCTTACATCGTGCTAAACGTGACTGTACCTAGAAAGAGAAAAACTTGCAGACTTTAGAAAAAAATGTGATGAACACACGCCTCGCATTTTTTTGCATTCACTGATTTCATATGCATGAACGTCATAAGCTCATCATTTGCTTGTTAGCAGAAACTATTATCGATCATGGGTCACACAAGTCTTTGGAATGACCAACTCTGAATACAACAATATACATTGGAGTTTTTATAGAAATGAGTCAAATCACTAGACTGTTTGGAATTGAAAAATAATTTCATTGAATTCCTCTATCTCAAGGAATTCCTCTTTTCTCATTTCCATTCTCTTTTTCCATCTACACAATTTCCGAACGTGTACACTCGTAATATTGTTTCCAAAACGAATATCCTGAAATTGGCTTATAAAATTTTGATTGCAAGAAAATACTCAAGCGTTTTCTCAATAGTATGTATCAGTGAATGGAAGCACAACACTTAACATTGAGTTCACGTAACGCACGATTCCATGCTAACATTTCTAACAATAAGATAAATTTCTACGCGTATGAGGTAGAATGTGAGAATATGAGCCTTCCTGTAGCTTTTGTAAAAAAAAGTACAGCTTTCAATGCAACCACCAACAAAGGAACAACAATTTCCCTGCATTCGATATCTAACCGTTCATTTCCATTCCCATTTCCCCTTAATAAAACACGAGATAAAAATGCCGGGTTGCACATGGCTCTTTTATATGTTACAAAAACATGGGTACATGCTAGATTGCATGAGATGCGTGCCATGTCACCCGACCTTTGTAAAACACAAAACCTGGCTGATATCAAAAGGAAGGAAGTAATTCTCAGAATTAACCGAGTCGGGTAGAAACCACCTACCTTTAATTTGTTTGCACAGTAAGCTATCTTGAACTAAGTTTATACGCTCCAGTCGCTTAAACAATGTTTACGATAACCTCACACAGGGATCATACACTGAGAATCTCTCTGAAAAAGTTTACTTTTTTAACCGACGATGAGAGAGATGATAGGTGCTTGCTCACTCCAACGGAGGTCTGATGCAAGTGAGCCAAAATGAGACAACTTTTCCTAGTCGAACTCTGGTTTCGAGAAAGAAGCCAAGCAAACCTCATATCCCAACAACCATGGAATGGGCCATATATGCTTACATACAACTAACTACGTCTCACTTTCTGTCCGCTCAACATCATTATCCAGCTTTTCAAGAGAAATGTAGACGTGCACACATGCCGTTGTACACCCATATTATGTAGTTTATTAGTGTGGTGGTATTTCCACTCTCATCTTTGCGATTTACCACTTACCACCGGCTGCTATATCTTAACTGAAAGGTTATTAGAATGACTGTCATATATACTCATGCATGCATATTACAGTTTCTCTCATTGTCTTGAGTAGCTCCTTTCCGAAAATACTTTTAATTCTTAATGAATTGCTTAGAAAAGCAAAGTGCCATGTTTTCTCAGGCTTCCTCAAGATGAACAAGAGTCCGAAATCAGCTCATTCTCAAGATGCCAGGATATTCGCTCTAACTTCACTAAAACTTTTCGCTTAGGTTGCACACCCTGATGCAATATTCTTATGCGATGTCACATTTGCACCAACAATCATGCTAAATGCTTGGCATCAACGGATTACATAAAAATTAATGAAAAATGCTTACAATCCTGTTCCAATGCAAGTGCATCGTGGATGGAGACACAAAGTTTTTTTTACATATAAATTCATACTATGCAGTTTTAATCGCTAACATTCTATCATTTATATGGCATCCCGTTTATTACATCCGAATGGAAATTCTCGGCTACATGTGTAACTCATATTTTGTCAGTTACTCAAACTCCAGAACTTTTTCCCCTGTTCAGGAGTCTATAACACATTACCAAAGACCCCATCAAGTCTCATTGAAATGAGAATGCTTGTAACAAACAGCAAACCTTTTCACCTTTATGGTGGATCAATGCCCTAGCCCACATGCCAATCGGGAATATTATCATCACCCTAGATTCATTCCTAGGAGTAGTTTGGGTTTTTACTTCGCATTATGAAACAAACTATGGTCCCATAATGCCTTCTAAAAACATTCCATTCATTTCCTTTCATTAACAATAAAACTATGAATTGTATGTATAGATGTGGATAGAATTTACCTACTGTCGTGCCATTAAACCTTCGATAATTCTTCTGCTTCATACCTCTGGAATCATTTAATCCCCCATAAGGGTCAAATACTTGTTAAAGGAGTTGTAAGTTTATAGGGAGTTTTATATGCTGAGCGACTGTGACGGTATGCCGTGCCATGACTGCTTCATCCTACACTCATATCTTTATCCATATGCCATCATATAATAACATGTCTCATTCCTTCATCCTACGTGTCCCCCATTATATTGGTATAAATGATACCAGGATACAATGTATTGTGAGAGAGGTTCGGCAAATTGTGACTACGGGAAGTTGAAGGAGCACAGTGAATATAAAATAGGAAACTGGAAAAGAGGTGTGTTAGAATGGGAAGGAAGAATAAGGTAAAACGCTATATGGGGTACGTAGTGTTACATCCTTGCTTTTAGTTTTTAACAGCAACTTGAGAGTTTAGCTGGCTGCATGCTGTACATTTTTATGGTCGTAACCCTGATAGAAATGCGTGTGCATTGTTGTATACACTGATCATGGCTAAAAGCCGATGATTATGCATGGGACAACGGTGGTGAGAGATATTATAATGAAGATGAAAAGAAAATACAATGTTTGCATTTGACTTGGTAGCCATTCAGTCTAAACGTTGAAAGCGACAAAATCTCTCCTAATGTGTGAACCACTTCACGACAATGGTATGGCAATAGTGCGAAAATAAACTTGCATAATGAGAAGAGTGTGGAAGAAGCATACTGGCCCAATGATTTTACCACATTGCGATGTTAATATCATGAAAATGTAACGGAACTGTTTTGAATAGGAATCATTATATGTATATGAGGGTTCGAATATAAATGTACATGTCTCATCGAATCCCATTCAAAACAACCCTTGGGTCAATGTAGAGCAAAAAAGTGACAGCAGTGTGAATTTAGAAGTGCAAGTGTTTGTTAGACATGAGAGTTGTGTAAAAAAATCCAACAATGTATTTTTTGTGAAGGAATACTGATCCCATGAACTGATTTATAGGGTAGGAGCACGTCTGGTTTCCATCAGGCATGACCGTTTGAGCAAATATAAATAGCTAGCTAAAAATAATGCAGGGAAATGTAATCATGAGCAGATGGAGGGCAGACACATGTAAACTAGCTTGTAGACAATATAATTAACAAAACAACCTGTTCCACAACTCCACACAAAAATGTTGCAATCTGGCTTTTCCTTATGTAATCAAGTTTCATTTATACTTAATTCTGCAAAGGATTCGGCCAGAGTTCATTAACTACCATAGAATCCTAAAATATCACCTAATTAAAGAATATTATACTAACTTGCAAACATTATTGCTTGTTGCTACAGGTGCACAGTTTTTTTTGTGTTTTCGATGAATGTGTTGACCAACTGAACCAAATATCCGGTAAACAGACAAAAAGAAACTTCAATTCAAATATTAAATGTTTGTACGTATTTGAATATAAATACAATCACGTTATGTGTTAATGCAGTGAGCACGGTTCCTCTTTAAATTTGGAGGATGTTCAAAGCTGAAATTAAATTGCATGACGTGTGGGGTGATGACATGGTCATATTAGTGTTATCCCAATGATTATCAGCTACTGTCATGGGGAGGCTTTTTTTAATCAGCGCATCATACACCCTTAGTCGTTATCGCTTGCTTGTAAACCAAACAAAAAAATTTGATATTAAAATATGCATTATGCTGGTTGAACAGGATGGAGATTGATTTTGATATAAAAGCTAAAAGCTATTCAACGTATATCTAATACTTGCAAGAATCAAAAGCGGCCGGATATTTGGTCGACACTAAGAGTTCGCTAGTATGTTATGCACCGATATTGTTTGAAGAACAAATAGAGAATATGTTAGCAATGCACAATGTAATTTTATTATTACTTTTCGGAATTACAAATAAAAGGAAGAAAATTAGATACATAACAGACTCGTTCTACTACTCTAAATAAACGCTATTTAACTTTATAATGATAATACGGTAACAAGAAAACTCGCAGTTTGCATGAGCATATTTACGAACTCTATGATTTTTTTATAAACGAAAACTTTAAACCTACCTTAGCTCTTGGGCTGAATTCCATTCTAATGTTGTGAATAAACATTTTCAAATGATTGGAACGATTATGTTTACAAAAATGGGAAGCATGTATTTTTCAAAAGATTTCACGTTCACTGGCAGTATTCAACTAGTTTATCCATTTTCTACAGATTCACACCTTTTAATTAGTAGCTCTTGAATTGTTTAATGCTTTTCTGCCATTTGTGTTTAAATGATAATATCGATTGTTTACCTAAGCAAACTGTTTATTACATATTTATTGCAATTAGTATAATTTGATATGTCACAACGATATAACGTTATTCCGCCTGCGATTTTCCTTTCATTGAATTGAAAGAAGATTTTCCTGATTTGGAAGGAAGCAGTGGAAAGCGAATCCCTCCCTTCTTCTTTCCGTGTCACGTTGAAAACTCTCATTTCCTATGTAGCGGTGTGCAGAAAAACTGGGTGGATTTTTTGCCATACTTTACCAAAAATAAATTTGTGTTGTTCACAGTTCGTATGTGTTTAGTATTACGCTACAGCATGCTTCACAGTCCTAGTTTGCAACATCGTTTCCCTCTGTTCCAGCCAAACCCTGAGATACCCGTTATGGAAAATGTTGGAACGTGTGGAGTACAGTCTACTTTCCCATCATTGTATTACATTCATTCCAGCTACGTTTCCAATACCGGCCGATGCTCCCTATTCTCATGGATATATTTTTTTTCAATGTGTGTTGCTTAAGGATAAATTATACATGTTCCACAATATTACCAGCTCCATGTCTAAAGAAAACTATGCAGTACATCATCAATGTGATGTGAGGTATGCGACTGCGTCATTCATTCCATGCTAAATTTAATACGAAAATCCATATACCTAGCTGCTTTTCCAAAACTGAATACTTTTTTTCTTCCTATTTTGCTGAAAAGGAATAATTCTCCTTTTCACTAGTTTTCTTCCTAGTTTGGTAAGCCATATTGGGTTACGTACATACAATCTTGCTTAAACTATGTACCATTATGGCACATGGCAGCGTGGGAGATGGAGAGTCCGCTGGCATCATCTCAAGCTTTGGTTTCTGCAGCTGACTGATATACAGATATACAAAAATCTGTTTCCCTGATACATGCACTTACAGGAATATATACAGGAATGGAAGCAGGTTTATTTTAAATGTATTATACAAGGCTTATTTAGCTTTGAGAATGGGAAAGCGTGGGTGGACTCCACACAGACATAATTTTTTATTGAAGAACACTGCAAAAGAGACGAACGATTTTTCTGACAATCCTCTCAAGACTCAGATTCCACATGCCCATTGTATGATTTTACTGCCGATTTTACACTTTGCAAAAAAACTGTGTTGTACTAAAAGAAAACTCACAAGGTCCAAAGAATTCTGACTGACGTCACACATTATGTATTTACGTATGTTGACGAGGAAGTCAATTTCTGGCTTCAGCAGTGGTCCATTTGAGTAAGTATTTCCATATCCAACTGAATGCTATTAAGTTTGTACTAAATTCTGGGATCTAATTACAAAGAACTTGAAAAAATAGACGAAAATTAGAACGGAGGTCAAAGGATCAAACAATGAGAAGCGAACTAGATAAGCAATATTATAAAGACACTACCGTATTTTCGCTTCTAAAAAAATCAGCAAATACTCTTTTTCTGTAAAATCGCTGTCGAAGACAAGAATTTATGATTTTATGATGTCAAATTATATGCATCCTAGAAAACGCAGACGTTTCTATACTCTTCCCCACTATAAGTTTAATCAACATTTTAAGGAAGAGCAAATCCACAAAAATGATTCAATTTGTTGCCGAAACAAAAGCATTTGTATTTCGAGTCAAATGACTTTAATCCATATACTCAGCTAGCTACTAAAAGGATTATATTCGCATTGCAGTATATTTGTAGCAAAAATTGTTTCTGATATTATGGTTTGGCTTTGTTGCAGTGTTTAAGTTAAACGAAGCAGTTTTCTGTCATTTACTCTTCACTTGCCATGAATCGTCCACATTCTGCATACTTTAAGTGCATTTGTTCAAAGTGTATCAAAAGGATTCAGAGAAAATGATCATGTTTATCCTCTTGTTTTACATTTTCCACTGACAAGCGTATTACATATATCTACGGCGAGCAAAATAAATGGCACTAACGCGAGATCTGAAGCTTTCCACAAGACGAAAATAAACTTGGGCAAGATGAAACAAGAAAATTTGAGTAAGAGTGAAGTAGCTGCATTCTAAAATGCAACATGTTTGGTTGTTGCCACTGTAAACTCTCAAAAAAGCCTTACTCTAATCTTGCCACTATCAACAAATCATTGCGAATGCTTTGATAATACAGGAAGCATTAAGCTAAGACTGCAGGAGAAGATAAATTGCCAATTTGTAAAATCAATGCTTCAAATAAACGTTTTAGTGACGAGATAATAAAAAAGCTTTGGATTTTTTCGGTTTTCATCAATTTTGCTAGTATCAATTATCTCAGCCAATTTATCTCAAATTTCCAGCCCAGTCTCACACTATTCCTTAGTCTTGAGTGGATTATTAATGACTTCAAATAAATATGGGGTTTCATGGAAGCCAAAAGATTTTATTTGTTGAACAAGAGGTTATTGATAATTGGAAAAGTGTCAATTTACAGATAGCATTTTGAACTTTCTCTTACAACATCATGTAATATGTTCTCACTCTCCCTGACAGACAGAGATAAAACATGAATATCCAACATCAAGAAAGAAGGCAGCATACCTAACTGTGCTCAACTTAAATTCTAACCCTATATACGTGTATCTATGTGAACCCAAGTTTTTTTTCTCCAAATTATAAGCCATGCATTCAGCTTGCCCCTCTGTAGTTCACTTACAGTGCTGGAGAGCAAAGTACTCATTTGTTTGAAATGAAAGGAAGGTACAGTGCTCTTAACACTGTCACACTATCACATATCACATAATATGCATTGGAGAAGGGATGCAAGAAGTAGAAATGCATGAACATATAACCTGTACCTTTATGTAACTTTTACTGTGTCTCTGATCAGGAAAAAGAACTCCAGATATATAACCTTATGTATGTACATTGATTATGAACTAAAAGTACCTACATGTTCAGAAGACGGAAAAAAACATAATATTATTGCAATCTTGCCAAGCATGTGTGGACGCAAATTCTGTCGCTATGTGTATGTTCACTACCGTTTTCAATACTTTTTTACGACTCTTTCTCTCTTCCGTAACACACGGAAGCAAGATTTGAACTGAATGTTAACAGAAAGAAGGGTATTTTAAATGGTTCCCAAGATTGGAACTGTTCACTCCAAAATTTTTATTAGATCATTAAACTTGCCAAGCTTCATGATACAAGCTATCTTTTAGTGAATATTTTTTCACAAATCATGATTTTTGATTATAGCTTTTGTGCATCGGATTTAGGAAAAAATTGAGTCTGATCATTGCAATAGAAGGGGAGATCATTACACATCCATAGTTTTTTTTACTATTGGCAGACGAGGCGTTGGATTGCTAAGGTCTGATTGAATAAATGTTGTGAACCTTATAAAAAGAAAAGGTCAAAGAGTTCAAAATACAAATATTATGTAACTCAGTTAAATAGGAACACGTAAAGAATAATATATTACTGGAATTTGTGTACATACTAAAGTAATAACTGTTGACATGTGAGTTCCATCCAATACATTAAAGAAACACTTAAATAGACGACACTACCAGTGTTAGTTTAATAGTACAGAATCGCGAGTGAAAACCATGCGTAAAAAATTAATGCAAAATTGCATTGAACGCTGGGAGTTTACACAAAATTGCTTATAAAGAGCTGAGGAACGGGAAAACGCGATGAATCTTTTGTCTGTCTGTGTGTGCAAAGTTGTCGTCAATCAAAAAAGCTTTAATCATGCTCGCACATATACAAACCAGCGCAACTTTGTTTCCACGCTATATGAGTAAAATAAAATATTAAAGTAGCAAATGTGGTATTGCGGTGCTGTGTGGAATAGATTATTATACACATAGGTCAATCTGTTAATGGAAAATGAATGTGGTAATATAATGTTGAATCACCTCCGTCAAACACATACCTACATATATACTAGCCACCACAATACAATTTGTTTACTCTGATAAGTATACTAACTATTATGAGCAGCTTGACAAAAACGATAAATATGCCATCAACCACATGGACCTGTTTTTCGCATGAATCCTTACCAGAGATCATTAGAAACGCTTAACCCGGTAGCAATGGTTAATGGTGCTGAAAGAGAGGAAATGATAAAGAGTGAATATATATATTAAATATGTAGATTCTGCCAAACAAAGTGGAAACATCGCTATACACAAAGCCAACCATGATTTACCGTCAGTGTGAGCCATCACAGTTTTTGGCAAACTTCACACTGGAGAGTTTGGAGATAAGAGAAAGTTAATTAGGGTTTTACTAAACTGACGAAACCATTAAATACCAGCAATGATGTAAACACTCATTATACTCTCTCACTCGGAGATAGACATGTATTGCAAAGGAGCATTCTGATTCTACTCTAAAGTTCAGTCCACATAGCAGAATAATAGATTCCTGGAAATTGAGTTGGAAATTATTTTCTCACATTACAATAACCATTCATACAAATGACTCTGTGGAGCCAGACAAAGCTGAAAAAACTAGCGAGATTTTACAAGCGAGATATCTTTGAGAATTGTATTGTAACGACTACCTTTAATATCCCGTTCTAAAGGATAAGCTTGAGATTTAAATAGGAGCTGTTGTGGTTGGAGTATATAGGAAATTTTTTCAGGGATATTTTTGACCGCCTGTGCTAAAGCTCATCGTTGAGAACCTAAAACGGTTTAAAAGGATTTTTTGCACGTATGTTTAACACCTCCTTTGGCCACGTGCCATGATCACGCTGAAACTGGTGCTGATTCTTCTTAAATCAGGTATGAAGCTGAGGTTCAAATTTTCTCAGCGACAATTTCCTTGCATTAATAACCAGTTAATAACAAGGCAATTTAAGAGAGAGAAACATATTGACATTGTGCTCCTTTGTACAGTGCTGCATGTTGTACCAGTCACCAGTCTTCTTCCTCAAGTAAGTCAGGAGGGTTTGCTAAAACCGTATAGAAGCTATGCAGACGTTACACTGTTTCACTACTTCGTCCCAAATGAAGTCTCCAGAGCAACGTTTGAGTTTGCTGCTTTCATGGACAGTGCAAACTGTCCGGTCAGAGATGTATACATGTAAGTTGATTTGCATGACAACAGGTCATTAATTTCAGTAAGTGAGGATGCTTTCTCTGTCGAAAATCGAAAAGTAGTAGAACAAGGAAGGATAAAATACACTCACTTACTATTATGGTTCCAACGACGACTCTTTTGTTGAGGTTTATTTTATGAGACACCCACTTATAATTCTGACATAATGCGCCCTTTGTAAACAGATACTTGCAGCATGGTAGCTACCCCGTAATGTCACCAGACAATGCTACATTTCCCGAGAATTTATACACCGGCAGAACATCCATGTTTAACCTGGTTCTTCACTCATCATATCAACCTCATGATGCTATTGTTTTCCCGGTGTATAATCCACTACCAGGTAGTTGGTTTGCGGCTGCTTATCTCCCAAATTGGGATCAGCACGTTCAACAAGAGGTTTGCGAAAAGTTTGCAATTGTTTAAAAGTTTTTACTAACTTTGATAATTTCGAAATTGTGTGTTTTTATATTGTTTAGGGTATCGGGCACAGATGTCAGTACAGCTTAGGCTCTGTAGCATTGTGGTCACAAGTTTCTAGCGTCAAGACTATTCCAGTGAAGACAACAACAAGACTGACCAGTTCAGAGCATTATACGTATTTTAAGTAAGTTGGAAAAGCTGCTCTCAATCAAAATCTTGAAGTAGAATTTTTCCTTTTCATTTGAAATTTGTAAACATAGATTTTACATTCCTGCCGGGACATGGGAGTTTAAACTTCGTATAAGTGGTTGTCACTCTCATTCCTCGCATCGATTTCCGGAAATGGAATCGATTGTAAATACAACAGAGGGTAAATCAGGTTCTGGTGGGCTTCGCTCTCCATTTCCATGCATACGGAATGTGTTCTTGAGACCAAGGGCTTTGCCGAGATTTAAACCGGAAGGTCCAATGACTGCCGTCACAGATCTAAGCAACTCAGAGTTTAGTCATACAGAACGTCTACCTTTCACAGATTCGTACTACTACATAATGGTTGTGGCTGAGACAAAAGTGTCATACAATATTTCAATTTCCGTCAAAGGTATACTTCCTCAGGAACGTATTTGTTTTTGTAAAATGACGTAATTTCGTGTACTAATAACAGATGCGCTTTGGTCATCTTATAGAGTGTCCCTTGCAAATTCTTGGGCGTAGCTTCATTCAACAGTTTGCTGGAATTCATACAGCAGCCAATTTAAAAGATCAAGCGGTTAGGATAAATATGACGACCACTGTTACTGCAAAGCTTTCTCCAAGTGAAACCACAGCTCTAGTTGATGAGAGCAGTGAGGATCCAGGAAATTTCATTTGTGACTGTGTTCCCATGTTTAGGCTGACTCGTATAAAACATGCGCAGGATTTTTCGGATACCTTTCTACTTGAGGTTTTAATTTTGAACCCTTTCTCTTTTGTACATTTCACCTAAACTTTGTTAATGTGCGAATTCTTCCTTCGAATACCGTAACCTTAGGGAAGAGAATGGTTTACAACTTGGCTAGCAGTGACTGACACGATGTCTGTTGGGGCTGCATTTGAAATTTTACCTTACGTTGATATCGGCGGCACACTCAGTATCGGAATACATTTGGACGGACTACTTTTGGTATTTCATGCATTTCTGTGTAATTCTCACGGGCCATTAATTTCCAAGGCGTGCTACTCTAATTAAACCCTCATTTTTATGTAGAACGCAACAAGTCAAGTGTTTCATGTATATGCCTGCGTCCGCAAGTCTAGACCACCAGAACCGTTGTGTTGTAACGCATCCCCGGGAAACATATCATCTTGTTGTCAATCCGGTACTGCTTTGCACGTCTCTTCGCAAAATAGAAGTCAAATTGATGACACAATTTTAATACCATACCCCGAACCTGACATGTGGTTTATATCCTTTACAACTGTTTGTTATCTTGGAGGGTAAGTAAAATTGGATTTCTAGTTCTGTAAAGTATTTTTTTCCTATTATCATGCTGCGTTTGAAATTATGAGCCATTGCATTGTCATTCTGTGACAGGAATGTTGTCCCATGTGCCACAGAAGAGGCTTTGCTTTCATTAGATATCCGAACGCAACCGTGTGTTTTAACGAAACCGACTAGTCCAGGATCAGCAATTTTGCCATGTAGCTCATTCGGTGTATGCCAGGAGATTCACAAAGGACAATTCTTTTACACAGCTTGTCGTTGCATAGGAGGTAGATTGATTAGTTACGTCGTTGTTGTAGGATTCGGCTGACTTTCTAAATTCATTTTCTTTATTGTCTACTTGTTTCGTCTGTTTGTATTTTTAACGAGTAAAACTGCCAATTATTAGGTTACAGAGGATGGGCCTGTACTGATGATTCACAAGCAACCCCAGAGATGATTCTCCTCACGGCAACGCTCTTACTTACCCTGAGTAATTTGTTTTTTATTCCTGCAATTATTCTTGCTTTACGACGGAGAATGTTTACTCAGGGATTGATTTACTCTGTCACCATGATCTCATCAACTTTGTATCATGCTTGTGATCAAGACATTTACGGCTACTGCCTCACCCGATACTCGGTAATACTTTTGTAACTTTTTCAGGAAAATGTCGTTTCGTTCTAATAGCCACGGAACTAATTTTGCGTGCAATAAAAGGTGGCTATTTTTACATTTTTTCAGTAACTTGCTTTCCAATCCTTTTCTTATAGGTTTTGCAATTTTGTGACTTTTTCTGCTCGATCCTCGCATTCTGGGTGACACTAATTGCTCTGGCAAAAAGTCCTCCGAAATATGATTCTAGTCTTTATATGCTTGGCGCTGTTGTGATTGCAATTGGAGTTGAATACAACCGAACAGGGTTGATGGTTTTTGTTTTCCCGTTTGCGCTCGGAATTTCCATTCCTATCAGCGTTTGGTCTTATCGGAGTGTGAAGAGCAGGAGTGTGATTTTTCCGAAACTCGGCACCGTACTCCTTTTTCTTCCTGGTGTCTTTCTAGGCGCTGCTGGTTTGGTCCTGTTTGCATTCGTTGAAACAGAGGATAACTATAGGGTAATTGTTATTAGCCATAATTGTTAAATTCCGGATAAACCTACAAGGACACTTCTTAAATTATCTTTTCAGTACACCCACAGCGCATGGCATGTCATCATCGCCCTATCGTTACTGTATTTGCTACCAAAACGTCAAAAGGCTCGACATTTCGACTCTTACGTGATTACAAACGAGGGCAACACCAGCGCAGCAGAGTTAGCTGCAGTAAACAGCGAATCTCAGGTAGCATCAACTAGTCCAGTTTTTTTTATAACCTCCGATCTAGATCACTTGGTGCAAGAGCAATCTCGTTAAAAGAGATTTCCTACTCGTGCTAATTTAATTTATTAAGATGAATGTTCTTTGGGTTCGAAAAACAATTGTCGTTGCAATCAATTTTCTAATCGCCCTATTTTATTGTGATAGCTAATAAGTAATTCATACCTGTTTATTATCATGCCATTTGACCGAGAGAATTATAGTTTGAATCGGAAGTAAAAAGTAAAATGTTTAATGTTTTAGTTAGTATCCTCGTTTCTTGCAATTCATTTAGTACTATATGAGAAAAAACAGTCCGTCTGATGTTCTAAAACTGTAGATAATAGTCAGTTTGTAAAATGTCATTTGTATTAGACGAATGAGGGGATGGGAAGGAATTTTGCAAACGTTGTGAATAATTGAGACAGATCTTAAATGCATAAATTTGTAGTGTTCGTAGGGAAATTGTACGATGTAGGATTTTAAGCAAAAGTGTAATGTTTGTATGACTAAATCTATGCAATCAAAACCATAAATCCATAAAATATTGTGCCAACTTAGATAATTGGAAAAGCTTTCCGTGTCCACACTTTTAATGTAATATTTTAATAACCATGTATATCCTACCATTTGTTTGTGACGTAATATTGGATATTAATTGAAAACATTGTTTTACTTCTTCAAATTCCACATTGGTTATAACTATCTGGGGATTAGTGTCAGATGAATAAATTATGTTTAGCTTTGAAGTATTATGCTCTTTTAGTCAATCTACGCCAAAGAAGAAAAAAGTCAAAAAGGCAAAACACTATTGCGAGGATCATGACTATACAAGTTTATTTTACATATATAGCTATATAAATCTTTTTAATTTACTTGATGTAGTGTAGACTGGTAGTAAAAAATCGATGACAAGTATATAGACCGAAGCTTACATAATTCGTTTTTTTTATCTGATGCTATTATACAAATTTAGCGATGATTTGTTTTCTTTCTGCGACCTATTCTTACTGAATACATTCCAAAATCTCAGTGTTTCATCTCCAGCGCCAGTAACTATTGCTTCACCGTCTGGAGACATGGCCAAGTACAGGACTCGATAAGAATGACCTGTTAGTTTGGCTACTTGTTGTAGGGATGGGTACTTCCATACCAAAATTTGATTTTGCGAATATCCATGTGTGCTAACCTGTAACGATTGGGAAATTATAGTGTGCCATGAAGGGATTTTGCAATGCATGTGATGCATACATAAAGTTTTCACACCACATACAATACCCAATATCGGGCTAATTTATCAATTCACAGTCCAAAAATGAAATATGTACTTACCAGCTCAGAGGAATGCTTCGACCACGCAAGGTTGCATACTTGTGAACCTGTGTCAATGCATTGCATTGGCTGCCCAGTTAAAGTATTCCAAAATCGAATACATCTATCTGCAGTTCCTCCTCCGCTAGCCAAAAGACCATGGTGATGAGGTGACCACGCTATCGCTAATGGGGAGTTGGACAATTTTATTTAATGCGTTTGGGAAAAAGAAGCAATTAATCATGCAATTACATTTGGGTTCAATCAATTGCTTTATAATTACCTTTTACAGCGGCAAGATGTTCTGTATAACTCTGAATGGGAGAAGTCGAATGAAGATTCCAAACATAGAGACGATTGTCATTTCCACCGGAGGCAAGAAATTGGTTATCAGGAGACCATTTGAGTCCACAAACCTGTATAAACAGGATAAAAATGTGATTGGTTGTAGGAGATAATGCATTGATTTTGGTGTATTTATGCAAATGAGCTTTACCTCTTGTCTATGTCCAACAAGCTGCCTTTCAGGAATTGTCGGAGGAGCTCGAATGTCTTTCTGATTAATAAATCTGTCTCGTGATCCACTCGACAAAAGATCGCCATTCCAAGCTATTGCCCCTACCCTTGCAGTATGTCCATGTAATGTAGACACTTGTTTTCCTGCTGTAGCATCCCATACTTGAACTAAACCTTGCTGAGTACCCACAGCAACCAGACTTCCCTGTAATTAAACATTTGATGTCAATGAAAAATCATCAATGACTCATGTAGACTGTTGACCCGTAGATATGTTTCATAACAAAATATAACAATAAATATAACAACAATCTTTTCATATTATGAAGCAAATCAAACAAATGAACTACCTGAAGAAATGGACGTATGTAATCTATCCTGTATCGACCATGTAGCCAATTTATAATTTATAATATTAAATAGATAATAATACACAAAAATATTGAGGTTATTACGTTAATGTAAACAAAATATGACTCTATTCTCTATTTCAAAATGTATGAAATTTGAATTAATGTATGACTTTGAATTGTATGACTTTACAAGTCTCCTGAGGAGTAACTTGCCTAAATTATAGGGTTCCTCTTGTATGAAATAAATAAATAAAATAAATAAATGGAAGTTTACAACGACTTACTCTTTCGTTCCAAGCCACTGATGTGACTGTATCCTCAGTTTGAGCTAAATCGCATAATCTGGTCACTTGTGAGGTGCAAGCTGACCAGAGATACACGCATGTACCGAGTCCGACGCTGAGAACATTTTGTGAAGACCAATCGACCAAATTCAAGTAAAAATCGTCTTGGAGTTCCGGTGCATCTAGTACCTGCATCATTTTAAAATAAATAAATATATATATCATGATACAATAAGTTTGCATTTTCTCAACGTTCATGTGAGAGAAAGAATAGTAACTACCTTAAAAGGAACTTTGGAGATCCTTCGTGTTGGCTTTTTCGGCGAGCGCAATAATTTCTCCGATTTATTGCTAATAGGAGAAAGCGAATATGGAGACCAGGGCTCGTTGACAACAACAGAACGCTCGGAAGGGTCAAACTATTTTTTTTAATCAAACATTTTTTCATCTCGTTTAATTACCCTATGACACCGTGTCTTTTAATCAATCGTTCTTACATGAAATAGTTTTCTGCTGGCACTAGATTTCTTTTCAGTAGAACTGATGTCCTTGTTGTCCTCGTATTGATAACCGAGAACCTCATTTTTCAACAAGCACGAGTACACTACCGATCCATCCTTGTTATTCTCTGAAGTTTCTCTAGCTTTCTTGTATGGAGTAGTTGGCCGTCCTCCATCCTAAAATTCATTAATGGTTAAATGGTTACATAATAACTGTGCTCGTTTTCACTTTCTCAGAGGTAATCGGCTTATTGCATAATATTAATGTATTCATAATATTTGACCCAGTGAAAACAATAACATATCAATTGACTAGCTTTCGACTACTTATCACTCTTTATATGCCACGTTTCATGCCTATTGGTTTTTTAAGGTGTACATATATGACATTGAAAATGTGAGTAATGCGATACGAGGAAGCATTTAATGAATAAAGTTAGTTTTGTTATTTAACGGTCTATTTTTCTATCCATTGTACATTACTTTTAGGCTTGTACAAAGGTAAATAACTGCATTTATTTTTAAAAAATGTTCTCTGAATTCTACAGACTCCACTTGCATTTGCATTTGGATTAGTACTCCCCATTGCTCAAAGCTTTCTAGCCTATCTTCTCTGTACGAATGAATGAGCCGTCGCAATGGTCACATTGACATAAACTGTTCAATTGAAATACATGGGGATGAACATTTTACAAATTAGCAACGTCATAGGCTATTTGTCGGCTAATTTGAATAACGTGTAGTTTTAGTCAGTTGATATATTTTCCTTACTAATTCAACGGAAAAAAGTGCACATGTGCACATTGGAAGCGTGCAATTACATATTACATTAGATTCCCAATTTTATTATTCAGTTTCGCCACACGTTATACTTGCAAACGTATTAATTGAACGTGGAGCGGAAGGGTTTTATTATATGCTAGATATATTAAAAAGGGATCTTACCGATGAAGCTGAGCTGGGGGACGTCGGGTATGTGAGGTGCCACGTATTTCCAGCCCGTGATGGAATGAACCGATCTCCATATCGGGGTTTAAGTGGGGATAACGGAGAGGTCATTATTAACTTGACCTAACTAATCGTTAAGATGACTTTTATAATTTAGGGTGTTCCCTGCGATAGTTTTTTTGCCAATCGTATTGACAGAAGCTGCATTCAGTGCGGCGAAAATTTAAATAACAATTAAGATATTTTATTCCTTAAATTCGAAGGCATAATTATAATCACTATGGAGTGGCTTCGATGTACTGCATAACTTTTGAAAATTCGTACATTTATATTTAACGTACACATTTGTTGTCGTCACCTGTATTGCAATTTGAGATATCGCGATGAGAAACGAAAACCTTAAAAACTACATAACATATGCGAGTAAAAGGATGTGTGTGCACAAAAAAACAAGAAACCGAACTTTAACACTCTTCTACGTTTTAACTTTAATGGTAGCTGTTACTGGAAAATTTTTTAAAGTCCAGGATAAAATTTTTCCACTTGATAGTACGGGTTACAGGAAATTACTGCACATTTTCCAATAAAAAATGCACAAATGCGTTTAAATGTCCTTAAGATAATCTGTAACATAAATACCCATCACAGGCAAGCTTTTTGATACTCTTTCAGTCAGACAAAGCAATATTTTGTTTTCTCTCGTAGGCAGTTAAAAGGATTAAAATTTGTCCTTCCCATTTGCACACTTTCTGGTTGCACAATAATACGAGATGTGTGCACACCAAGACTTTTTAACAGCTTGGAGCTTCTCACTGCTCACATTTCTTTTCCTTAACGAGTATACAATCATAAAAATGGGCTTATAATGTTTTCCTGGTTATTGCTTACTCTCTGATGGAGGATTTAATTAACTGTGCCAGAGTTTTGGGAAAAATGTCAGCCTTTCCTTGAGTCTCTGCTCTTTTATGTGTACGTGTGGACAAGAAAAAGGCTCATCGCAGATTTATGTGGTTTGCACAAGGTAGCCTCTTGTAAACTGACATAACTTTTGTATAGGCTAACTTTCTGTGCCAGCAATTAACTAACTGCGATGCTATAGTTAAGACAGAAGAGATCATTTACTCCTGTAGCTCCTCTCCTTCTGACTGATGATTTTTTCAGTGAGGGTGCATCATAGCATATGAACTCCATATAACAATCCTGCAATATTGGAGGAAAAAACTGTTACCAGCATCATGAAGCCATCCTACTCAGCATATTATATTGTCTTTATTTCTCACATAAAATGCGTCCCAACCAACTCAGCATGATAATATCCTTTCTTGTTGAAGCCAAGCTGGTTTTTTGCTGTAAAATGTTCGTAGTATGTTAGTCAATTTCCCTATCGAAACATCCACGCAGTGTGTTAGTTATAGAGAAAAATCTTGTCAAGAAAAAGTCTCAGATATTTACGGCAACGATATAACATTGTGGTGTACGAGTAAACGTGTGGGGTACATTGTGCACGTTTTTAAACACACAATTGTGAAGGTAGCATTAGACATCAGGTCGATGTGGATGTTTAGTTAAGCTTCATGATAACCAGGGAGATATTGCCCTTCTTTCCACAATGAAGAGCAGACTGTGTAAAACCAGTTATTCATTTCATAGAGGGGCAGACTTATTAGAACGGTATCCCTAAAATGCTTTGTAAGGTTCGTCAGATCCAACCATTTTATCCGCATGTTACCTTTTGAAGATATACCTTTCAGCAAGTTTCATTCCCTAACGTTGTTCGTATTACAGACAAAATAAGTCTGTTGTACTGCTCTGAATGATATGTCCTGGAAAGGTTGCTACATACCAAAATGAACATTTGTTGGTAAACGGTGAAGGATCTATCTTTTTGCTTTTGTTCATATCAGATATATTCATGCATACATATCCTTATAAAATACACCGTTGTTCTATTCTTACTCATTCAGCTTCGTTCTCTTTTTATGCCATGATCAACATTCGGCTGTATTCCAAAACATTGTACAAAATAAACCGACAAGTTGGTGGGGAAGAATCGTAATAAGGGCGATACCTAAAATTCCCAGGCTTCCCTTTCCACGGGTAATTTAAAAATTCTTGCATTGGTCCTTGTCTCGTTTCACCGCTAAAGCTTAGATGGGGAGTTTTTTAAGAATCAGCTAAATTACCCGTTCAAGGAAAGTCAAGTTGTACCTATGAGCCGAAATCTTGGACAGCTTGGACAGAGATGGAAGTATATTTGGGGCGACTTGAGAATGATGCATACAAGATCTCCTCACATTCACACGGAAAGTGAACGTTGATGCATTTTTTGCAGGTCCTTGTATTTTACTGCCCAACAGCAGTTTTATGTTTTTTTTTATTAAATCCTACCTCTTAAAGTACCTATTTTGCAATGCCGCGCATCTATTTTTCTTTTAGAGACTTTTATAAAGAGGCAAATCAAAATGCAGAGAATTGCACTTATTTGCATAACTTGAGCTACTTTTTACGATGATTTTTTTATTCCTGAACTGAGAATGATGTTGCATCATTTGCGACTCTAGGCGCACCCCTGAGTTGTACGTAAATGTGAGTATCTTGTATGCACTTTTGTCACTTTTCTGCATATGCATTACGTGTATGCATTGGTGGAGAGATTTCAGAGGTTCCAGTGAGCAAACTTTTATACTGATTTTTTTATAGTGAAAAGTTGCAACAAGTTGTTTTGCCAACATTTTTTCTCTCCTCATGCATTGTTTTTTTTAACATCATTAAATCAATCAAACCAACAATCATCTACCTGAGGATTTTACATCCATACTAAGAGAATGAGCAATCCAAAGGATTTCTAGGTTCAATGATTCACTCTCAGAGACATGGATAGATATCCATGACTGTTCATTACTGCGAAGAGAAAACGTTTGTCTTTGTGAACATGACCCTAATAAAATATGAAAATTAATAAAATTTAGGTTATTGCCCGTTCAAAGTTTTTCAGGACTGAGCTTGTGGTGCAAGTATGAAAAGTCACCTGCACCGGGATGGATGTTGGTGGCTGATATGCAAATAGTATGTTAGTCATTAGTTGACATACTTATGAGTATCAAGAAAATTACTTGAAATTTGTCGATTTTAAAGTATAACTATGTAAGGTAGTATTTGACGTTATTGAATATATGTCTTTCATTTTTTATCAGGGATTTTTTAGTGATAAGGGGATAATCGCAAGGGAATACTGTGAGAAGCCTTTTAACTGATTTTGAGTATCAGATAATTCAATGTACCTATGCAGATTGTAAGTAAACCCGTACAATATCATACATCCACCTTTCATGTGAAATATGTACGTTTCAAATTGTAATATGAAATTCAGCAAAGTAAGCCATGATATGATTCATTGACAATCATCAACTGGGAATGGTGAGTCCAAACAGGGAGGATATTTTTATGCTATAAAGTCACGACTTGAAGAGACAGACGAAAAAAACGGTTTCGCCTGATGAATCACGTTAAGGTAGCTAGGCTTTAACAATCCTACATGAACTGTGAGATGAATCTCAAAAAAGGATTTCATACGACCGGAAGTCTTTCCCGAGAGAAACTCAGCGGTGTGAAAATCTCCTAAGATACAAAGCAAGATTCCAAAAATTCACGTCTTGAGCTGGAGTGGAAAAATTATCTGGAATGAGATTTGCCTTTCTGCATAAAATATTTCATGCCAGAGTTCACAAGGAATGGAGGGATTGTTCGTAGCACAAAAGATGATACAATTTCCCAAGCATTATCTCATTCCGCATAAAAGAATCATACAAGGGGAAAAAGGGTAAAACATCATCATAATGTTTAACGATGAGGTAATACTAAGTAGTACTTTCTTTTCCATGTATGTATATTGACATCATCTTTTGCTAATCTTTTTCTTCGTCCCCTCTCTCGTAGGTATAAATCCATCATCATAGCATCCATCCATTTCTCGACTTTTTCTCTTCGGCTTTGTTTAGCATTGTGCTTGACTTTAAGCAAAAAATAATTTGCTTGCTACGTATGTTATCGGACATTGCGTTCTGGGAACGTAAAAGTGTGCCCAGCCCACTCCGCGCGTTCTCATGCCATAACCTGTGCATGTGCTCACATTTTCCCATTGTGCAGTATAAATTTCAAAAAAAATGAATACGGTATGGAATGTTGGTATTTATACTTGTACCTTTGTACAAAGAACAAACATTAGTATCCATTAAAATTATGCACACGTGGATGGTGCAAGGCAGTTCCAAAAATTATTACCTACATGCTGTTTTAAGAGTACATGATATGAATAAAGCACAATTGCAGCATACTGTGATTTGCATAAGATGACAAAAAACTGTAGTACGAGATCTTCATGTCATATCTATGCATTGTTAAATGAATATTATCGTGTCATAAATGTGCATGTTGTAGCATATGGATATTTTTGAGCGCTATTTGATGATCTAAATTTTCCATATTAAATATGTATGTACGCTTTCAAAGATTATTACACTTTCAATACTTGTTTGGATGATCCACCTTTAACTGATATTGCTTGGAGGGAAAAGTCACAAGGTAGTTTTTTTGTTTTAAAAATGATCCTTTCTTTGCTCTCACATTCTCGGAGATCATCCCACACTCTTCCTACGCTTTTTTCATGAGTAACTCTTTGACAATTGAGTAACAAACGGACAATAAAAGTACTAAAATGGGAAACAAGGTCCGTTGAAATGTTTCCGGAATTGCTTCTCCCAATCTGATGGATTGTTTGTGGCTAAGTGTATGGGGGTTAATGATTATGCATATTAGCCAGGGTTTGGTGCCAGACAGTGTGACATGGAGGTGTAACACCACTCCAGCCACTCATTAGATATTCTATTTCAATTCACCTGTAATTAACCGTCATTAGGAATCGCCATCAATGTGAACTATGCAATTTTCAACTTCACTTTCGAAGCACAAAGTATTTTCATTTTCATAAGAGTTATAAGGATTAGAGGGAAACTGTCATGGGTTCTCAATTCTCATGCCTAGGAAATTACGTGTTCACGGTGACTCGCCCTGATAGTGAATCAGGTAGTAAACCTTACTTTTATTCAAATAACCAACACAACAGGCAGGTGAGTAAAAGGTAAATCATGTATTTTCATCTCTCCCCTCGCTCTCAGGCAGACGATCTCTTCCCCTGTGTAAGAGCATGCATGCACCCAAAATAAACCTGTCTGCGCCCTTGCAAGCCTTAAAAGACATAAAGGTGCATTTCACAGGTGCACACACAACCCTCTGAATTGTAACTGCCATTTGGAATAATGATTCTGCACATACAAAAATCATACAATGGTATCCTTTCCCCTAATGGAAAAGTATTTTTACCTGATGACTGCTTAAAAGTTAACATCAACATACAAAGGATTAGCCTAATTGCTCTCTCAGATCTTATCAACAGATCAACTTATTTTCATTTTTTCAATGCAAAAATGGATAAGGCGCATAAATCAAAATCACTTTGCCCCATCCATCACCAAAATCAGAGTTTTACTTAACAGGTTAATACTACTATGATAGTGTTTGTCACGTGGTACAGTTCACTTCGAAATAAGTCTTAATATGAATGGTATATGTGATTGTGATCCTCAATCCTCATCCATTATAGTATTATGGCCAAATTGTAGAGGGAAAGGACAAGTGACGACGTCGACAACTCTCATCAACGTTTCTTGACTGATGCATATCACACCGTGGTTAACAGTACTCACAAAATGTAAACTGGTAAACTACATGAAACTGTTTCCCTCCACAATGCATGCAAATATACATTAGCATAATCGCTCACTTTGTCAGTTGGATTTTTTTCATCCTGACGATGAGTACGCATCACCCTCACCCGTGTTTAAACTAGCAATATAATCATTATT
The DNA here is from genome assembly GCA_027743935.1 of Sinodicranocentrus sp. ZH6. Taxonomy (NCBI): domain Eukaryota; kingdom Metazoa; phylum Arthropoda; class Collembola; order Entomobryomorpha; family Entomobryidae; genus Sinodicranocentrus; species Sinodicranocentrus sp. ZH6. The sequence continues at coordinate 78 of JAHZNA010004833.1, read as the reverse complement.
TGTAAAGGAGGAGAGTTTAGGCAGACGTTTTGGACCTGAGGTGTCGTTTGGCCACTCGAAAGCTTTTTGGCTGAAAAT